>PVIY010014334.1:0-56702 GCA_004026745.1 Myrmecophaga tridactyla | reverse complement strand
TATCTACATGGGTTATATTAGGAAATGCTCTAGTCAAAATATAAATTTTGTGACAAATAAACATTTTTTGCTTTAGTCTCACACCTAAGGTGATATTTTAAAGTATTAATTATCATCTATTTTCAGCACCTTGCAATAATGACAATCCTTTGTTCTTCCTCATGCAAAAGCATTTTTAAGATTTGTACATTGTGCATTTAACTATTATTATACACTCCAGGCATTCTGGATTATACCATCTCGATCTTTAACATCTATCTTTCTTTCTGATTTCATTTATGTCCCCGTGACCATTCCTTTCTTCAGGTTTGTCTTCCCTTGGCTTCTAGGGTGTCACATTCTCCCAGTTTTCCTCCTAGCCCACTGGCTGCTCCTTCTCCGTTGTCTTTGTCTGTTCCTTCTCTTCCTGATGTAGGGTGCTAGAGCATAGACCCAAGTGGATCTTGTTAAATGCAGAGAAGGATTCATTGGGGTCTGGGATGGGACCTGAGATTTTACATTTCTAACATGTTCCCAGGGATATTGTTATTGCTGGACCAGGGAACACACTTTGCTTGGCAAGGTGCCGGTGTGCTGCCTTCAACTTCTTCCCTTTTAAATCTACATTTCTTCCCAGCTAAGCTCACCTAGTCCCTGGCTTTAAATAACAGCTCCCCTCTTCTTGATGACTTTCCATCTCACTTGGAATAAAATCCAGTGTTCTTACTGAGGCTCACAAGACCCCTGTGATTGGCTCCTACCCACTTCTCTGCTCTCAGTTGTCCTTTCTCTTCCAGCCTCGCACTGTGCACTGGCCACCGTGCTGGTTTTCTTGCTGATCCTCACACTTGCTGTGGTAGTTAGATTCAGTTGTCAACTTGCCAGGTGAAGGCACCTAGTTCTGTTGCTGTGGACATGAGCACTGTACGTGAACCTCATCTGTTGCTGATTACATCTCAGTTGGCTAGGAGGCGTGCCTGCTGCAGTGAATGATGTTTGACTTAACTGGCTGGTGCTTAAATGAGAGACTCAACGTAGCACAGCCCAGGCAGCTCAGCATACCTCATCTTAGCACTCGCAGCTCAGCCCAGGCCTTTGGAGATGCAGAAAGGAATCACCCCAG
Source organism: Myrmecophaga tridactyla (assembly GCA_004026745.1). Classification (NCBI taxonomy): domain Eukaryota; kingdom Metazoa; phylum Chordata; class Mammalia; order Pilosa; family Myrmecophagidae; genus Myrmecophaga; species Myrmecophaga tridactyla. The sequence continues at coordinate 55,600 of PVIY010014334.1, read as the reverse complement.
GGAAAGTTGTTGTAACCCAGAGGCTTGGAGAAAAGTCCACCAGAAATCACCCTGTACCTTCCCATGTAAGCAAGAACGTCAGTTGAAAGTTAGCTGCCTTTCCTCTGAAGAACTAATGAAATAAATCCCCTTTTATTAAAAGCCAATCCATCTCTTGTATGTTGCATTCCAGCACCTAGCAAACTAGAACACTTGCCTAGTACATGTCTTCCCTCCGGAGCTCTAAACTTGCTGCTCTCTGCCTGGCGCTTGCATGGCTTGCAGCCATCTCATCATCTCCTCTCAAATCCAGCATTCCCTTCTTGGAGAGGCTATTCTTGACCACTGTATCTGAGATGGACTTTCACTCTCCCACCATCACCATCACCTATCCCCTTACGCTGCTTCATTCTCCTCATAGCACCCATCACTGTATGAGGTCATTTGCTTATTATTTGTCTCTTCCCCACTAGGGGATAAGTTCTATGAAGGCAGGACCTTTTCTCTTTTAACTGCTGTGGAAGAGTGTTTGGCACGGTCATAGGCTCTCAGTAAGAATCTAACAATTGAATAAAACATATTGAAAGTCGGCATATTCCAAACCTGCTGGCTAGACACATGATAATGAGCACAGTACCTGTGCTCATGATGGTTTTGATATCAGGTTATATTACATTTTTTTAATTATCATGAACTGTTGGAAAATAACAAGGCGGATGGATCAAACATATAAATGAGGCCATCCTACCACGTGAAGACATGACAGTGTTATGGCAGACTGTACAAATGTAGGCTTCATGGAAATTTGCATAACAAAATGTTGCAGGAAATCGAGGCATCCCATTGCCCATGGTACTGTGTGCATGGTTAAGTCAGGGAGACCTGAAGGAAGATGAGGGTGGCTTTCTTTTCCCACCGTGAAGAGTGATTTAGTTTCAGCAAAATAAATAGTATCTTGCCTAGTAAGTTAATGGTGTGAATTTATGTTATGTTGGCCTTATATTGTGTTTGTGTTTAATGTGCAGATTGGTTTTGGTTTTATGGTAATGTAAGAACTAGAGTGCTTTGATATTCGTGCAAATTGTAAGAAACTTACAGAACAGTAAGGATCTTTGAAACATTTTTTTTCCTCCAAAGGCATCTGCACATTATACCAGCTTGTGGATGATTGCAGTAGAATTAAGCAGCATTAAAGGTTAAGCAGCATTAAAGGTGTGGCTGAGGAACTTTCTAGGTATGCTCAGGAAAAGACCATTAATTCTAAGAGTGTGTGTGGAAAGCCATTTCTAATTAAATAAGGATAGATAGGCTCTGACTGGGCTATTAAATTTTAGCATGTTTTGAAGAGTGAAATTTAAAAATATCCATGTTAAAATTAATACAAAAGAATATACTAAAAGGTCAAAAATGTCTATTTTTTTGTTTACATAATTGAAACCTCAATTTCTGATTGGGTTCAATTACAGGAAAACATTATGAACTGTAAAAGTTCCTTGCTGGAGATACCTGTGTAAACTAAAGATATTTAAAAATAGAGATAATAGAGTCAGTGGCCTTTACTCATCAATTACAGGGCCTGGGTGCTGGGAAGGCTTGCAGGCAAGGACCCCTGATGCAAATTGGCTCCAGGCCCTTCTGCCTTCCCCCTGGCTCCTGGAGAGATCAAAGAGGAAGGAATTCTGGACTCTTGGTACATGGCGTCCCGAGAGGTAGGTGGATTCTTGCTTTGCAGAGAGACTTGAATGGTCCCTCTCCCATGCACATTTCATTTGAAGGTATGTGTTTGCTTATACCCTTATTCTAAATGTGCATTGAGATTCTCCTACTCACAGCTATGTAGAACTGAGAAAACAAGGAGACCAAGTGTTCTAGTTTGCTAGCTGCCGGAATGCAACACACCAGAGACGGATTGGCTTTTAATAAAAGGGGATTTATTTCATTAGTTCTTCAGAGGAAAGGCAGCTGACTTTCAACTGAGGTTCTTTCTTACGTGGGAAGGCACAGGATGGTCTCTGCTGGCCTTCTCTCCAGGCCTCTGGTCCAACGACTTTCCCTGGGGTGACTTCTTTCTGCATCTCCAAAGGCCTGGGCTGAGCTGCAAGTGCTGAGATGAGGCATGCTGAGCTGCTTGGGCTGTGCTATGTTGAGTCTCTCATTTAAGCACCTGCCAATTAAATTAAACGTCATTCATTGCAGCAGGCATGCCTCCTAGCCGACTGCAGATGTAATGAGCAACAGATGAGGTTCATGTACCATTGGCTCATGTCCACAGCAACAGAACTAGGTGCCTTCACCTGGCCAAGTTGACACCTGAACCTAACATTGAGGCCCAAGAGGGAGAGCAGAGTATGAAGGTGGGTGTGGGCGGCTGTGCTTTAGGAACCCCGATAGGAAGGTGCAGATATAGAAATGCTTGGGCTATCTAGAAGAATGACCAGTTCTGCAGTTACCTGAATAATCTGGCCAGTACAGGATGCAGCACGTTGGGGATGATTTCGGGGTTAGGGGTAGTTCCGCCTCCCTCTGCCGCCCACCCAAGAGAATGCTGGGGATGAACACGGTGCTGGGAACGAAGTCTGCAATGTTGTCAAACCCTACGAGGTAGTAACTGGGCTTGAATGGCAGACAATGTGAATTTACACATACGGGAATCTGATAGGTTTCTGTTTTAGAAGGCTTATTTTTATTTTTTAAATATTTGGGGTGAATATACAGTGTTATCTTCTATTTTTTTTTTTTTTAACATGGGCAGGGACCGGGAATCGAACCCGGGTCCTTGGGCATGGCAGGCAAGCATTCTTACCTGCTGAGCCACCGTGGCCCGCCCTATTTGTTTTTAATAGCCACACTCTACAGTATTCAGTAAGTGTCTTTGAGCAAATCCAGGCACCTGTTATTTATCGCATCGTGTGTCTAGGAGCCTTGCAAACAACCGATACATTGATGAGACTTGATTGGTTTGTGAATTGATGATGGCAGGGAGACAGGAAGGTGGCATGGAACAGGCCCTTCTCCTGTGGCTCTGGATTTTGCAGTCGTTTGGTCAGGTCCACTCATGATGCCGATCGCTTCTCTCTTTTCCCTAATGAGAACAAAGATGAATGGGTTTCCCTGATTTGATCTCGTTTGGAGTGGCCAACAAGAGACATTGCAGAAAGCACAGAACAATCCAGGGGGTAATATTTATCTTTCGAATTGACTTTGCAGAAATCCTCTTTGAGGATGTTCCAGGGAATTAGGCTTTTTACAGTTGGCATTGTTGGAATGCCACGACGTCCTTTTACTTCTCTTAAGAGATGCTTGATAACCCTAGATCCTATTTTCCCCTTTTGAAACACACCCACCCTGTGAATGTAGAGGCAGGAGGTGGGAAGGAAAGTCGCATAGGTATTGTTGATCTAGAGCTAATGTTTTAAACAGTTCTGGATATTCTAGCTGGAGTTAGTGATTGCGTGCAGGATGGGCAGAGGGGATTTGTCGTGAGAAACCTTTACTTCTTTATTTTAATTTTTTTTACATTGTTCACATTTTAAAAGAGGATTCAGAGAGCTGTCCCCATTGAATGTGGTTTATTAGTTCATGCATTAATTTATTCATTCAGTGCCCACTATGTGCTGGGTGCTGGGAACACAGCAAGGAAGAAGGCCTCGCTGAGGCGTAATCCTTTAGTTGGGATCTGACAGACAAGAGGCTGCTTTGCTGGTACACCAGTGGAGCGGGGCAAGGTGACAGATTTTGTCCAGAGCTATCCAGTAACCAAATTTTACATGATTGTACTATACCTGCTTTGGGAGGCAGAAAAATGCACACGTGATCCTTGATGAAGGAAAAGGCTCGGAGACAGAAAAATCGGGGTCGAAATCCTGGTGCTGCCTTTGACTCGAGTGAAACCTTGGGAGAAATTGCTTAGCCATCAGTCTTCTCATCTTTAAAGCAGAGAAAATAGGATCCCCCATGCAGGAGTTATCAAATGAGATAACATAAGGAAGAAACCTGGCATCCAGGAGGGACCTATGTCTGACTCCGAATCATTTGAAAAAGCTTAAAATTGTAGTTGTTTGGACAAAACCATCCACAAAAGAATCCGGTACTAAAAAGCCTGTGCTAAACTGTGTGGAATTGACTCAGAATGATGGAACGCCAGAGAAGAGTTCAGGAAGCTGCTTGGATTAGGTGAGCCTTGAAGAAAGACCAGGATTGTTTTGTAACTGTAGAGAGGACAGTTTTTCACTGGATGGAAAAAATGTTGAAAGTAAAGCTCATAAAAAACAGGGCTGGTATACAGTGTCAGGATGGTACACGCTTCTCTTGTGCGCCTGCAGAAATGTTCTCTTTCTTTAGGTGGACTGATATACTTGCATTAATGCCAATAATGTGACAGTAGAATAAGACTTGAGTTTAAATAGCTTTAGAGTTCGCGGCATTAACCATAATGTAGCTAGGGGACAACCTTGAGACAACAAAGACTCCGCTTGGTTTTAGAAAGTAATTTATTTTTGGATATTTTGGTTCCTGTTTAGCTATATCAAGGATGGCAGGTGAGTTTTATTTTATGCCTACGTCAACTGCAGGAGTGAAGGATTCTGAAGCCAGATTTGGGCTTAGTGGGAGAATGTGACGATAACATTTTATTAGTATGTTTTGAGCTCAGGCTCCATATGGGAAATGACAGCATGAGTGTTGTGATCTGCTATTCTGACTAAGACCTTTTCTATATACATGGTAACATGAAGTTATTCGTTCAACAAATACTTACTAAACTCCTGCTATAGGCACAGCACTGTAGTTAGAGTCTCGGTTCTCTGATTTCCTAATTAATTAAATATTTCAGGCTGTTGGTGGTTAAAGCTGTCTGGTTAGCCAGTGGGGTTTTTGTTTGCCTTTCAGTATTTAAAAACATTTTATGCTTTAAATGTTGAGAGTTTTTTTTATTTCCAGATTCCTGTTATTCAATTTTGTACACAGTATACAATTTATAAAATCATTATTAGTAATTGAACTTTAGAGATGAGAAAGTACTTGGAGAGGTTAAAGAACTTGTCCAGAGCTGGGATTTGAGCTGAGTCTATCTGTTCTCCAAACCTATGCTTCAAGCCTCTAATTTCCTTTCCTGCTATTTTAGGAAGTTAGACTTCTTGTGTGTGTCCTTTTCAGCATAATTACGTTACATCTTCTCAGTTATACTAAAGTGTACATGATTGCTCCCAGGAAAAATCTGGCTTTTGTCCAAGGAGCAAAGCCAAAATCTTGAACTATGAATGGAATTTTTATGATGTGTATAACCTCCCCAGCGCCCCTACTGTGGTGTAGCTTCTAAGGTGCCCTTCTCCATGGCAGTCAGTGGTGGTGGACTGCTGGCAATTGTTCAAAGTGTAGGACTGATTTTAGGTGGTGGTGAGTTCTCGTAGAGGGGATAGGAAAGCTAGAAAGTAGGAGCTAAGGTGTCATGATGGTAAGAGAAACAAAGAGGAAGAATGGCTGGAAACTTTAAAGCTATGGGAGAAAAAATTTCGTCAGAGTGGGAGTAGGGGTTAAATGAATTTTGAGATGTCCAGAGAAAAAATATGTATGGTAGAGGGCTTCATTTGTGTGTGTGTGTGTGTGTGTATTTTAGTATCCATTACAGATTTACAGAGTATATGAATTTTATTTTTACTTTATTGTGCAAAAAATGTTTGCAATTAAATTTGAAAGTATATTTTATTAAGAATTCCTAATTAAGAATTCTTCCAAATATTTAAAATTTGTGCACCAGTGCAGCTCCAAGCTGATGCCCTCAAATGAATCCAAAATCCTTAGATTTTGTTAATTTTTGAAAATTAGGCAGGAAGAAATACTTAGCAGCATGCTAAAACAAACAGCTACATGTTTCTGGACACTTTAGTGTCATTCAAACTGCAGGGAAGGGCTGCATCTTCTTTCAGTTTTCTGTTGGACCCTAAACATCTGTTTCTCTTAAATCTACGAGATGAGTGCCATGAGTAAAAGGGCTCTCAGACCTACTTTCCCTTCTGAAAATGTTGATCCCATGAGTTAGAAATGTTTCTCTCCTTTGCGCCAGGGAGTTGTGCTCTGCTACTTACCTTCAGAATGGTTAACTTTTAATACCTTAGTGAGCTCTGTATGGGTGGGAGGACGCTTAGAAAGCATTTCAGGAGGTGAAAAGGGTGAATGACAACATACCTTAAACTTTTTTGGTACGTTCATTTTGTATTATTTCAGAAACCATGAAGACATAAAATATCAATCGCTTGAATTTTAAGAGGAAAGTTGGGAACATAAAAGCACCATAAATTAATTGGTAATATGTATGCTAACCAGTTAAGAAAAGAGAAGTAGGACCACAAACAAAGTGGAACAGCTGCTGATATGGCAGGAGACCCATGGGGAAAGGAAGCAGGTGGACTTCCAGAGGGAAGTGGGGGGGTCCTTGGCACCCAAGCTCCCAGAGACCCATACCCCAGGGACCCCTCATCTTCAAAGTTCTTAATTCTCCAAGGTCTCCAAGCCTATATAAAAGGAAATTTCCTATAGATTTTCTTTTCCTCTTTGCCACCAGTGTTTTTATGCATTTAGGGAGAAGGTTCAGGACTCAATATCAAAAATGTTATATTTTTTCCCAAAATAGAAAAGTTTTGGTTGTCACTGTAAAAGCAATACATGATTATTTAAAGAGATTCAGACTATACTCAACTGTGTATAGAAGACAGTAACTCTGCTTTCACTTTCATTCATTTCATTTACAGTTTATTTTAAAAATTGTTTTCCCAGCGCGTTCTGAAGGCATGCTGGGTATTTCCTTTGAAATCTTAAAAGTGGGGTCAGTTTCCTACCTTCTCACTATAGAATGCATAGATAGACAAACAGCTAATTCAAAAGGTTTAGTTTAGTTAAGACTTCCTGTTTCTATCATGTTTGAGAATATGTCGTCATCAGTATACGTTTTACTAACCTTAGGTTTCCCACGCTCTGATTTTTCATTTTTATCTAGTTGAGGTTCTACTGTGGTTAGTACCACATAAAACTCATGTGTTCCCACCAATCCTATGAACAAGTCCTTTAGGAATAGCATTTTGTCTGATTACAGGTTTTAATTTGAGCTCATCATCAGATTCGCAGTGGCTTCCACCTGAACGTCTCAATGAGCCAGCCACAGGGTCCGTCCCACACATGGGAGAGGACTTTGGGTTTGTGACTCGCGTCTTATATCCTGGAATTAAGCTCAAGACTGAAAGGGGATTCATTAGCTCCTCACTTCTGCTTTAGGTACTGTTTTAAGTAGCTTGTGCAATAATGTACAATTGTTCATTAAAAGCTAACATAGGGGTGCACGGGTGGTTCAGTGGTAGCATGCTCGCCTTCCACGTGGGAGACCCGGGTTCGATTTCCAGACCATACACCACCACCCCCCGCCACAAAAAATCAAACATGTATCAAGTTGTTCTCTCCTGGCAGGCGCTACGCTTAGTGTTTGGGCAGGCCTGGACCTGGCTGGTGGGGACTGTTATTCCGGGAGGGAGAGGCAAGCTCTGTTGCAAGGGCTGCAGATTGCCTAGCTGCATTTCCTCAGTAGCCGTCGTGGTCTCTGGAATGGCTGATGACTAGTCTTCCAAGTCTTGGAGGTGCCGCTGGGAATTAGGGTGGGAAAGAGGGGATGGGGGTATGTGTGGACCAGCATTATGTGACTAATCTCTGTGCTCAGCCGATAACATGTGATGGCCCAGGGAGAGGAAATGTTTCTATTTGGCATAAGTTCATAGTTCTTTCCAAAGAGCTTAGCTCTTTGTTCTGATGCACAGACACACTCACTGATCTCACTAACTAAAGCAATTATCATCATTTAGTGCTCTTTTCTCCAAAAGCATTATTTCCACTCTAAAACACCACTTTTATTTGCCAAGTGCCCACAATATTACGTCCTGGCAGTTGATCAGCATTTACTGCCAAATTATGTAAGCCCTTGGTTGGCCTTGTCCCCAACTGAGCAAGTGTGGCTGGGGCGTGTATTATCCTAATGTCACCTGGTGCCTGAAAATGGAGAACAGCTGTCCTTATATTCATTAATTAATTCGGTGTTAACATTTTGGGAAGGAAATCCACATTTGTGTAAGACACCAGTGCCCAGTTGAGAAATGTTAATCCAGGAAAATATTGGATTAAGTTTTATGGTCAAGGAGATGCAAATTGTGGACATTTCTTGAAATTCGCATATGCAGATGAATTTACCAACAGAGAGCCAAGACTGTAATAAAACCAAGGTGGCCTGACTCAAAGATTGAAATATAGTTAGTGTTGATTGTACTAGCAGTAACTAATGAAAAGGACAATAAGCCCTAGACAAGAATTTTATTAATAAATATTGGTAAAATATTTTTGTCCAAAAGTCCACTCAGCATAAGAAAAGATGATCAGCATGTGCAATAATACAATTACACCACAGAAAAGGGATCAGTGAATAAATTTGCTTGTACAGAAGCTCCTCTATTAAAAAATATTTTCTATAAGCTTGAATAAACACAGCACGTCTAGAGATCCAGGATAAAAAGAAAACAAAAAACATGCCACTGCTGCTTGGAAAACAAGGGATCAAGGCATATTCAGTCATTTTGGTCTTAGTGCATTGCTTCATTGGTCTAAGGGCACATTGCTCTATACTTGCCCTTAATATTGAAGTGTTTTACAAATATTGTTAGCCTTGTTAAGCTCGGTAAATTTAAAAGCAGGTGAACTGAACATATTTATCTCCTTTTCAAAGTCCTACTAAAAAGATAGTAAATGAATTTAAAAATGTTTAGCCCTATAAAGACAAAGAATGGCAGTGGAGACCTTAGCAGAGAAGAGCTGAAGCAAAGAGAGTGGTGGCAGTTGAATTATCAGAGTAATACAGCAGCTTCAATCTAAAGTGCCAGCACTATGGAAATGAGGTGATTCACCTGCAGAAGTACTGAGAGCTCAGAAATCGAAGTCATCGGTTACTGTAAGAAAGCAGGAGTGAGAGGCCAAATTCCAGGGAATTAGTTAAGAGCCTTGAGAGCTAGAACAGTTGGACCTTCAGGATCTTCTTTTTATCCTGGGCATCTGGATACTTACCTGTGCCTGTCCCTGGCCCCTACTCAAGTAGCAACTGGAGGTCTGCTCTCTGGAGAAATTGAACTGGAATAGTGTTGGGAGGTGGCTGTGGGTGACTGAAATCAGGGAAATTAATTAAGAGCTGGGATCTCCAGTGCTCTTCCTCTGCCCCCATCCTATGATGTCAGTGGCCAGGCATGCTCAACCCTAGCAATGAATTGGAGGATTGTTTTCTTGAGGAAATTAAACAGCATGAGGAAAACTACTCCAGATATTGAAATTTGTGGATTCCTCAATAGAAAGCATGACACCTCTTTTTCCATATTAATTGAAGCTCACTGTGAATAAGTCCTCTCCAAACATAGAGCCTCCAACCTGCTTTTGGTGCTTCTCTCCTAAATAGGATTAGGCAGTATGAATCGCCAATCATATTAGGAAAGCCTTCCATGTGAAAGACAGAGACGAAACCTTGAAGAAGATGGAGATGTTGCAGAAAGCAGAAACAAATTTTGAGAAAAGTTACAGTTAATATCCTCAGAGACATAAGAAAAGCTATTTCATGTCCAAAGGAGAAATTTTGAAGGAGAAACAATTGGAGAACAAGAAAGAAATTTGAGGAATTCCAAATTCAATAGTTGAAATTAAAAAAAGTTGAGGACATCGATATCTCTCCCAAAAAGTAGAACAAAATAGAGTTGAAATATACAAGAGAAGAGAAATAAGAACATTAGAAACTCAGTCCTGATTCAACATTACCAATATAGTAGATCTAAAAAACAAGAACAGAAAAAATGGAGAGAAACTGTCACAGAAATAATATAAGAAATTTTCGTAGAACTAAAGGCATGAATTTCCCAGTTGACAGAGTATCTTAAGTGTCTAAGATGTTAATTTTAAAAGACCCACACCCTGGTATTTCATTGTGAAATTTCAAAACACTAAGCATAAAGAAAATATTCTAAAATCTCTCAGAGAAAAATGAAAATGTCATACACAAAGGAAAAGATGTCACAATAGCATGAAAAATTTAATAGCATCTCTGAAACTAGAAGATAGTAGAATAATACTGTCAAATGTTTGTGTCTAAACAAACCTTGATTTTATACCCAGCTAGACTGTCAATCAAAAGTAAACAGAAAATAAAGATGTTACCCCAAATATAAGGACTCAAAATAATTACTCCCTTGGTCCTTTTCTTGGAAAGCTACTGAAAGTGTGCTCCATCAGACCAAATGGATAAACTAAGAAAGATGAAGACATGAACCTCAGAGAACAAGATAGCAGCAAAAAGAAGAAAGCAATTAGACCCTAGCATAGGGCAGGAGAGGGCTGCAGGAAGGAGGTTACCAGGGAACAAGATAACCAAATTATCTGATATTTTGATTATTTGGAAATTAATACTGGTAAGCATATAACAAAGGTGATGGTAGCTTATTGAAGGATTTAAGAATAGGTATATAAAGAAACTAGACAGTAAAAAAAGTATTCATTTTTATTGCTAGGAAAGCTAAAAGTTTTTTTAATATGAAAAGATAATAGTATACAACTTGGCTCTTTAATGAATAACATTTATATGATCATAATAATGTAAATGATTGGTTCTTTTATTATTGGGAAGTTAGTACGAGAAGTGGACTGTACATACAGTGTGCCATCTACCATAAGAGGAAGTCAGTAGCAATGTAAAACTGATCAAAGAAATCCCGTTTGTCCTGTTTACTGCAACATGGAGGTAAGCACTAGAAGATAGAGCTGAAATTGCATTTGGTTGCCTCTGGGAAATGTGATCAGGATTTGGAAAAGGGTGGAGTTGGAAAGTGTAGGTTTTCATGATGTCTTTGGTTAATAATGTTTTACTTTGGTTAATAATTACATTAAGAATGTTAGTATAACTGATAAAAATAAAAGTGGAGATAGTGAAATAATTGAAATTGGGGAGATAATGCAAAAACTCGTCCATGTATTTGCTCACAAAGGAAACTGTAATACATTTTTTTACAAAAGAAATAGTAGAGACTTCATTTTCTGACCACAATACAATAAGTTTAGAAATTAACAGCACGTACAACGAAGACCATCTGAACCCAAACAACCAGAATAACAACAAAAATATTGGATATGAATTTTTTTTTCTCCAAAACAACTTTTGGGTCAAAGGAGAAATAAAACCACAAACTGACAATAATCTAGAAACTAATAATGCAGACATTACTGTGGCAGAAACTGTTGGCTGCCTTTTCAACAATTGAAGCTGCTATTTTTGGTGTCTTTGTTAGTAGGAGTCCACATAATTCTTAACTGACACAGTTCCATGCCATAATTTATGGGATATAATTAAGGAGTGAAAATAAACAATTGACGCATCCAAGTCAAGAAATTAGAAACAGAAGAAAAAAATGAAATAAAGGAAGACAGATGGAAATAATAAAGAGTAAACTAGAACTCAGTAAATTAGAAAATTTAAAAAAGAATTGATTGATACATCTAAATCTAATATCTAGTTCTTTAGGGGAACAACAAGTAAAAGAAAACATATATATACACATATACACAAACCAATTCTAGTAGCTAGCCTAACCAACAAAAGGGGAAAACACAAATAAGCAAAATTAGATGACAAGAAGTAGCAGATAGAGAAGAAATATTTATTCTTTGCAAAACCCTGTGCAAACAAATTCGAAAATGTGGACCAGATGATGATTTTCTTAGGAAAGATGCTACCAGATTGACCCTGGAATAGAAAGAACTCTCTCAATGACCCCTGACAGTGAAAGAAATGAGGCAGCTGGTATCTATGACCAGTTGTTCCTATTCTTCCCGGATATCCTCTGCTGCTGAATTTTTCTGGAGTGGTAGCAGTGACTTTCCGGTGAGGGTATCTCAGAGTGGGGGGCAGGTATGCATCTGCCTGGTGGGCTGTGTCCAGTTTTCTGATGCAGGTGCTATCCCGAATAGGTGAAGGCAATGATTCTTGGCATCATGACACATCAGAAAAGAAAAAAACCCCCAAGCCTTCCACTTTCTAGAGTGTTTTTCAGATCAGTGCACTACGTGAATGCTTTGGGTAAGAAAAAATATTGAAAATTATTTGTAATCATTTATTCTCACAGACGGACTCATGAACAGTTGATTTCCTAAAGTAGAAAAATGTTTTAAGCAGTTTGTCCAAATAAATAGTGTTATAGATTTCAAAGCAGGATTCCACACAAAATAGGCTAAAAGTGTTGTTTTGGCAGGGAAATTAGCAGTATAAGGAAAAAAGGGGGGAAATGGTGAGCATCAGAATTCCTTAGCTGTTAAGTATTTTCATGGAAAATTAACTGGTTCTTAAATGCTGTTAACTGGAATATTCTGTTGGTTAAAAATAAGTAGCATAAAGTGTGAAGAAACCAATGAAGAGAAAAAAAAATGCAGCCACAATGGCCTGCATGCCATGATGCCAAAGGGGAGCACACCAGTTGTTATAGGCGAGGGTCCAAGCCCAGTGTTGACAAACACCATGGTCTCGTGGGCCCAGGGGCATCCAGAAAGTGCTGTCTGGATGAGCTGGGGGAAGGCGTCGTTCGGCTTTTGGTTCTGAAGTGCCCTTCCTGTTCAAAGTGTTGTTTTCTTTGGACTTTAGATTTTCTCCTCTTAATTGCCACGATCTTCATTTAAACAGGTGTAATTCTAATGTAATGTCCTCTTTTTACCCCGTCTTTCCCTGCCAGCTGGAACAGTGAACCATGGAGCTGTATTTTGGTGAATATCAACACGTACAGCAGGAGTATGGTGTCCACCTAAGGCTCGCCAGTGATGAAAGCAAAAAATCAAGGAATCCCCAGCACTCTAAGGCAGGCTCCTATGGTGTTAGTATCAGGGTACAGGGCATTGATGGCCACCCCTACATAGTCTTGAATAACACGGAGCAGTGTCTAGCAGACACATCTTTTTCTGAAAATGGGCCACCATTTCCACCCCCAGTGATAGACAACCTATCTCTCCATTCCAACAATGGGTCTGCTCTAGAAGAGAACAGTGCCAAAGAATTGCAGTTCCCAGAAAACCCATATGCCCAGCCCAGCCCGATGAGAAATCTGAAGCCACCCTCTCTCCATGAGGGTAAGAATGGAGTTCTAGAGCGTAAAGAGGGGCCAGTGAAGCCGTCCCATGTGCTGAACTTTCAGAGGCATCCAGAGCTTTTGCAGCCCTACAACCCTGAAAAGAATGAGTTGAATTTACAAAACCACCAAACTCCCCCTGAGGGTAATTGGCTAAAACCTTTAACAGTAGAAGGTACCACTGATAAGAAGCCTTGGACTTGCTTTCCCAAACCTAGCAGTTCCCAGCCCACAAGCCCTCCCCAGGAAGACCTGCCCAAACCCAGCGTGACAGCCATTCGCCTGTGCAGCTCTGTGGTCATAGATGACCCCAAGAAGCAGACGTCAGTGTGTGTAAATGTTCAGAGCTGCACTAAGGGAGGGGCGGCGGACGAGGCCCTCTCACATGGGGAGAGGTCCCTGACTGCCCACAGCCCCCACACCCACCAAGAAGCCAAGAAGACGAGGCCAGATGTTCTTCCCTTCCGTCGACAAGATTCAGCCGGACCTGTGCTGGACGGCTGCCGGTCACGGAGGTCCTCCTGTTCATCCACAACTCCCACCTCGGCCAACTCTTTGTACAGGTTTTTACTTGACGATCAAGACTGTGCCATCCATGCTGACAATGTGAATCGTCATGAAAATAGAAGATATATCCCCTTCTTGCCAGGAACGGGGCGGGATATCGATACGGGATCGCTCCCTGGTGTGGATCAGTTGATTGAAAAATTTGATCAAAAACCTGGGCTTCAGAGGAGAGGAAGGTCTGGGAAGCGAAACAGAATCAACGCGGATGACAGAAAAAGGTCCCGAAGTGTGGACAGTGCCTTTCCTTTCGGCCTTGAAGGGAACTCAGAGTACCTGACCGAGTTTAGTAGGAACTTGGGCAAGTCAAGTGAACATCTCCTCCGGCCTTCCCAAGTGTGCCCACAGAAAACACCCTCCCAGGAGCCCCGTGGGAAACAAGGCCTGGGCCGGACCTTGGCAAAGCTGCAGGGAACCACTCAGGGGTCTCACTGGGCCCACCCCAAGTCTCCCCAGCAGAACAAAGATGAGAAAGCTCAAGAAAGCAAAGGTAGCCAGCAAAGGTCCGTAGTACCTGCATCCTCCCTCCCAGCACAGAGTAAAAAGGAGGAGGAAATTAAAACAGCCACTGCTACGGTGATGTTACAGAATCGGGCACCAGCAGCTTTGCCTGATCCTTGTGCCAAGAAAATTTCAGTGAAGGCTTTTCCTTCTGCCACAAATACTCAGGTAATGCTAGTGTGGTTCTTTTTTCTTTTTCCTTCTAAATAATCTAACTGATGTGCTCATGCTGCAGGAGACTAGGGGAGGACATGTCCTTGATCTTGAACCAGTAATTGCCCATCTCATTTTTTTAGGGCTTTTCTTTACAGGTTATGTCCTGCTGCTAAGTGTATGGTTTCGGGCTTTTCTTTACAGGTTATGTCCTACTGATAAGTGTATGGTTTCCAAGGTTAACTCAAGTACAACTAGATTCACTTTGTGGCCTTGTCTGTAAAGTAATTTGTCAGGTGCTAGAGCGAGACCTGGTTTTTCTATTTCTGTATGTGGGAAATCTGAAAGTATGCAAAATTTGTTTCCATGTAGAGGCTCTGTGTTTGGGTGTCTGGATGTATCCGTTTTCCTTATTTAATTGAGCGACTAGATTAATGTCAGGCCTGACAAATAGGTTAATCCTAAAGTGATGGAATTTAAGTGGTATGTTTAGCAAATTGGTAGTAACAATAAAAAATAATGATGATAAAAATGATAATAATATTGGGTCGTGCCAGGCACTGTTATATATTACAGGTTTGTACCAACCCTGTGACGGTAGGTGCTAACATCCCCAACTGGCAGGTGAGAAAATTGAGGGGAGGAAAGTTAAGTAACCTGCCCAAGGTAACACAGCTAATAAGTGGTGGAGCTCGCTGTAATTAGGGTCCTAATTTGGAAAATAGGAATGTGTTAGGAGGCCTCTGCTTTGGGGTTATGCCTTCTGCCTAGACACATAATCCTCATGCTCTAATGACGGACATTCTGTTCCAGGCCACGCCGGATCTATTAAAAGGCCAGCAAGAGGTCACTCAACAAACCAATGAGGAGACAGCCAAGCAGATACTTTACAATTACCTCAAAGAAGGGTTAGTGCTTTTCCTTAAGGAGCAAAGAATTATGATGTCTGGTGGTGCTCTTAACTTCCTTTTCTGAGGCTTTATTTCTTGTCCCCCTCTCCTGTCGTGTGTGAGTGGGAGTTTTCATAACAGCCTTTGCATTTGGGGAGTGGTGGAGTGGGGCACTGGGAGCGGAGTGTAGGGACGGATGTCATACTCTAAAAATTAAAAATGAATATATTTTAAAATTACCCTTTTCTGTTTCAAAGATAAGTCCATGAATAGGAACCAGGTCTGTTACTCAGTTTTGAATTGAGTCTGCCATCATCTTGATTTCTTCCATGAGTCCAGTAGAATCAACCTTCAGTTGTTACAGTTTACAAATAAAACATGCACACACCCAAAGCTAATACTGGGCAGGAGCCCTGCTTTTTATTTTTCAAAGCATGTGTGAGTCATTTAGAAGCAGTGCTTTCCATACATCTTGAGTTTGAGTAATTTGGTTTTCTCTGCTTACTTAATACTAACTGCTCTGGAATTCTAGGCCAGGAATTTATAGTTTCTGTTTCAGTTCTCTCATCAGATATGATTAAAAAAGCTTTACAGCCTGACATGACTGAAAGTTACTTGGCAAATACTCATTGATATCCAAATGCTTTATATATTTTATTGTGCCTTACAATTATTTTTCGTTTGTATGGAGCTGACGAAATATTCAGGTTTAAAATATAAGATGAGGGGCCTTTTGTTAAAAAAAAAATTAGGAATAGGAAATGAAAGATTCTTGTAGCTAACACTAGTTATTTATATTTGCCTGTTGAAGGGTAGATCAAGGTGAAAAACTTTTGACTTTAAAATTCTTTCTTAAATTCCTTTTTCTTTTTCTTTTTCATGATTTATTATATACTGACGAGATAGACTTTAGCTTGAGGTGCCTATTTTAAAAACTTATTTTAAAATCATTTTTCCCCCTTAATGGCCAGGGTGTTTTAGAAGGTGGTTTAGAAGTTAATGAAACTTTATCTGCTCGTTACCTCTGGAAGTCTAGACAAAGGGTGCTGTGTTGACAGTCTTGGCTTGTGGAATTTCTTTTTTTAAAGATAGGCTAAACAAGTTAGGATCACTCTAGATCATTCTTAGAGTAAGATTTAAAAGTAAAACAAGTGTGTTTGTGTGTGTGTGTATGAGTGAGGAAAGTCAGAGAAAGAGGACTTTCTAATTGGAATGAATGAGTCATTTGAATGAAACAACAAATCGCTAAATTTTCATTAGATGTTTTCACCAAGCATGTTTATGTCTTGTTCATATATTTCGAAATGGCAACCCCTATTCCATATTGAGTGGTAACATATAACAATTTATTTGAAGAAAAATCTGCCGTCCGTCCTGCTGTTTTCACCATACTGGTTTTGTTTATGGCCTTAATTGATTCACGCCTCTTGCAATTTATCTTCTTAAAGAGCTTGTGGTGTGTGTGTCGTGGCATATAAGATGTTTCCGTAGTTTGAGACCAGTGGTTGCAATCTTCATTGTTTTTTCTGTCTCTTTTCCAGAAGCACCGATAATGAGGATGCGACTAAAAGAAAGGTCAACCTGGTCTTTGAGAAAATCCAGACTTTAAAGTCTCGAGCAGCAGGGAGTGTGCAAGGAAATAATCAAGTAAATTGGAGTTTTGTATTTTGTAGTGAGCACTTAACATGGAATGTGGTAAACAAATTGCTGTTTCTCCAGTCTGTACATTTATTTATAGCAGTAAGTGAGAAGTTTCATAAATAGTGAGCAGATATTTAGGGTCAAGAACCATGTTTTCAATATTATTAATTTGCACTCTGCCTTTTCTCAGAAAGGTATTAAGGCATTAAAAAAAAATACATAGAATGTAACAGGATGAAACCCATAGGTGGTGAAATTCAGAAAGGGAAAAAAGCATAGAAAAAAGGAAATGAAGTATTGGGTGGAGAAACCTGTATTATCGGAGACAGGTTTAGAGGGTTTTTGTGACCAGGCTTGGCCCCAAGCTCAGGAACTTCAGGCTGAAAGAGAACAGGGACTACAGACTGGTGAGGCCACCCAGCATTAGTACTGGGGAAGGGAAGGAATGGGGTGGGGCCAAATTCTTTTATAAACACTATCTGTTTAGTTTAGGGTACTGAATTCAAGTTGGGAGTTAGAGACTTTTTTGTTAAAGAAGGAGTCATCTCATATTTGATGAATAATCTACCATGTGCCACTATATGCCTGAGAGGAAGCCAGCTAAAAACCTGGCTTTCAAGCACCTTCTGTTGGGACCCGTCTTGCTTGTGAGTCTTCCCTTTTCATCCCAGCGAATGTTCTGCATGGGAAGAAAAGAGAAGATACCAAGCGGCAGGTGATAGGCAGTCTGTCTATAGCTTCTTTTTAACTTTGGAAACATGTATAGAGGTTATTTTAAAGCATCCACTACTCTCTTTACTCAGTATTCTGCCAGCATTCAGCTAACCCGCCGTTGTTTTAGTTAGTTTCCTAGGTTGCTCAAGAAAATGCCATGAAATGAGTTGGGTTAAACAACGGAAATTTACTTGTTTATGGTTTTGAGGCTAAGAGAAAGTCCAAATCCAGCCATCATCAAAGTGAGACTTTGTTTCAGAAGGCTGGCACTCTGGGGCAGGCTGCTGGCGATCTTTGGTCCTTAGCTTGTCATGTGGCAAGGCATATGGCGGTCCCTTCTGGTGTCTCCCTTTTCTTTTGCGTTCCAATGGTTTCAGCTTTGGGCTGTTCCCTCTGTGGCTTTCTGAATTTCATTCTGCTCATGAATAACTTCAGTAATAGGATTAAGACCTATCCTGATTGGGCTGAGCTACACCTTAAGTAATATCATCAAAAGGTCCTATTTACAAATGGTTCACACCCATAGAAATAGATTAAATATATATATTTAGTATTCATATATGTATGTTTGTTTATCTTAACTCTTCCCATCGTGGAATCTTTAAATCATCCACCTTCCTTATAGGCAGCACTCAGGGCCTCTACATGGTTCTTAAAATAAGTTCCATGTTAGTTTTCAAAAACTCTCAAATCCAAATTATCATGGTGATTCTTGCTTTTCATTTACCTGCATGTTCTTAGGGAAAATGCATCCTTTGGTCTTGATATTAAGACTGCTACTGCAGGGCAAAGACTGAGCATGTCAGGACAGCCCTTTTGGATATGATGACATTAGTGGTGTCCCAAAGGATCTAGAATTCTCTGGAAGAAGGGAAGGCAGGATATTTTGTGTAGAGGAATACCATGAATGGACATAAAGAAGTATATGTTTGCTATGTCAGAGGAACTGGAGGTCGTTTACTGTAGCCGGAGCATAGAGCCTGAATGTTCTGAGAGAGAAGAGCTAGATATGAGTGGTCTCATAAATCACAAAAGAAGTTTCCATTTCAGGATGAAGGTGACAGGCTACCACCTGCACATTTTAGCAGGAATGAATAGCATTGTATTCATAGACATTCATTCTTTTTGTAGCTTTTGGAGAGGTAAGATTAGAGGAAGGGAGACCAATTAAGAAGTCACTGCTGTGTCAAGTGAGAGATGATGAGATGAACTAAGGCCCCTAGACTTCTGGCTCCCATCCCAGCGTAGTGACTGTTTAATTTGCATATATTTTTCTAACCCTCTCCTTTCCCTTTTACTCCATGAGTCTGATTATTTGCTGGCAAAGGTTTTAGAGCTTTATCTTTTTGGTGTCAGTTAAATGATTTCCTGGGAGAAAATGTAGGAATGCTCTCCTAATGGATTAGGACCACAGTGAGCAGACAGCAAAACAGGTAGTGTTTTTGTTTGGGAAAGAGCAATTTGCATTGCCTTCTCTGGAGTTAAATTTAGACTTCTAAAATGTATTGTTCTCATTTTCTTAAGAAAATTGGAAGTACCATGTATCTGTTGGGCCCTGGTGGCCTTCATGGGATTAGGTAGGCAAATATTTCATTCCAAATCTATCATGCACAGCTCGCACCTGGATTCAGAGCATGTGAGCTGAAACTGCCTTTTCTTGCTTTGGTTTCTGTTTTGATCTCTTCCCCTCACCTATTCATACTTTTCTAACTGCTTTATTGTGATGTTTTAGCCACATTCTTTTCTTTTTTCTTTTTACTGACAAATCTTTACACATGTATATTCTATACTTGATATACAATCAGTGGCTTACAATATCATCACATAGTTGTGTATGTATTACCATGATCATTGTTTAGAACATTTGCATCACTCCAGAAAAAGAAATAAAAAAAAACCTCATACATGCCATAGCCCTTATACCTCCCTTTCATTGACTATTAGTAGTTCCATCTACCCAATTTATTTTAACCCTAACCCTCCTATTATTTACTTATTTTTATCACTATTTTTTTTACTTATCTGTCCATACCCTGAATAAAAGGACCATCAGACACAAGGCTTTCACAATCACAGTCACATTGAAGAAGTTAAATCTTTATACAATCGTCTTCAAGAATCAAGGCTTCTGCAAAGTCCCCTTGGGGGAATGGCGAGAAAGGGGGGAAAACCCAACTTCCCCAAGTGGAGAATTCTTGATATTATCACAAGCAGTGGGGACAACCAAAACAATAGGCGGAATGCTCAGTCTGGGAATTTGTTCATATGAAACTTATCTCTGCAAAGAATAGGCTAAGCCTACTTAAAATTAGGCCTAAGAGTTACCCCCAGAGAACCTCCTTTGTTGCTCAGATATGGCCTCTCTCTCTCTCTCCAACATGACAAGCAAACTCACTGCCTTCCCCTTCTCTACATGGGACATGACCCCCAGTGGTGTGGACCTTCCTGGCAATGTGGGACAGAAATCCTAGAATGAGCTCAGACTCAGCATCAAGGGATTTGAGGAAAGCTTCTCAACCAAAAGGGGGAAGAACAAATTGAGACAAAATCAAGTGTCAATGGCTCAGAGATTCCAAACGAAGTTGAGAGGTTATCCTGGAGGTTATTCCTACGCATTATATAGACATCACCTTTTTAGTTAAGGTGCAATGGAGAGGCTGGAGGGAACTGCCTGAAAATTTAGAGCTGTGTTCCAAGTGGCCATGTTTCTTGAAGATGATGTATAATCATATAGCTTTCACAATGTGAATGTATGATTGTGAAAACCTTGTGTCTGATGCTCCTTTTATCTACCTTATTGACAGACGAGTAAAACATAAATAAATAATAGGGGGAGCAAATGTTAAAAAAAAAAAAAAAAAGAAAGCTACTGGAACACAACTCAACAGTTTCAGGTACTTCCCTCCAGCCACTCCAATACACCATGCTAAAAAAGGATATCTATATAATGCATAAAAATAACCTCCAGGATAAATCTCTCAAATCTGAAAACTGTCAGCCACTGAAACTTTATTTTACCTCATTTCTCTCTTATCCCTTTTGGTCAAGAAGGCTTTCTCAATCCCTTGATGCCAGGTCCCAGCTCATCCCTGGAGTTCTGTCCCACGTTGCCAGGGAGATTTACACCCCTCAGTGTCATGTCCCACGTAGGGGGCAGCGCAGTGAGTTCACTTCCCAAATTGGCTTAGAGAGAGATAGCCAACTCCTTTTGAGAAGAGAATCCTGTTGTTATTTCCATGGAAAAATAAAAAGCCTATTAAAAGTCATACTCAGATAGTGGATGATATTTTCTAGGCGACTGATTAGATCCTCTTAGTATCTCTCTTCATTGTGGAAGAAATATACCATCTAAAAGAAGAAACCTAAGTTAGGCAACATGCATTTATTTACTATTTGCTGTGTACAAGTATAGGCAGAGTATAAGATATAAAAATCTTATTGCAATAATCCCCAGTATAATGAAAGTTCTGTAACAGATATATACACAGAGGACCCCAGGAACACAGAGGCATGGGATTTTCATGCAGCAGATGATATTCATTTAACGTTTATTTTGATTTTTTTATATTGTTTTATTGAGATACAACTTATACTAAATTGCAGAAATCTTAACTGTCTGATGGTTCATTGAATTTTAACACAGTTTATAACCATATAACCACCCAGATGAAGGTACAGAACATTCTTACCACTCCAGAAGTTTCCCTTGTGCCCCTTCCCAAACAATTATGCCCCCTCCCTCTGCAAGTAATCATATTCTGATTTCTATCACATAGATTAATATTTCCAGTTCTTGAATTTTATGTAAATGAAATCTTATAATATTTATTCTTGTATGTCAAGCATTGTTGTCTCAACATATGTCAGTGAGATTCATTAATCTTGCACATATCGGTTCTTTTTTTGTTGACATATAGTTTTCCATTATTTGAATATGCCTTTGTTTCCATTCTACTCTTGGTGGATGTTTCCACTTTAGGCTGTTATGAATGAAACTGCTATGAACAGTCTTACACATTTTTTTGTGCATGTGTTAACACATTAACTTATTTCTCTTAGATATGTGTACCTAGGAGCAAAATTGCAGGAATGTAAAGTAGGTGTGTGTTTAGCTCTTACATACTGCCAAATGATTTTCCACAGGGGTTGAAGCGATAAATACTCCTACCAGGAAGGAAGGCAAGTCCCAGTTATCGTATACTCTTTAACACTTGGACTCTCTGTTCTTTTCCATTAGTCACTTATCTCTTCTTCTGCTAATACCATGCAGTTTTTAATACCGTAGCTTTATAGTAAGCCTTGAAATCTAGTGATGTATGTCCTCCAACTTTGTTCTTCAGGATTGTTTTGGCTTTTCTAGGTCTTTTGCCTTTCCATATAAACTTCAGAATGATCTAGTTAATTTCAACAGTAAAAAAATGCCTTCTGGAACTTTGGTTGGGATTGCAATGAAGGTGTAGATAAATTTGGCGAAACTAATATCTTAACAATATTGAGTCCTCTTATTCATGAACGTGAACTTTCTACCCCATTTGTTTACATCTGTAATTTCTCCCAGCAATGTTCTGTAGTTTTGTTATAGAGGCCTTGCACATATTTCATTTAGATTTATTCCCTTTCCAATACTACTATTCATTTTCATTGCTTTTTCTACCTCTCTGTTTCCATCTAGGGTAGTTTTCCTTTGGCCTCAAGAACTTTTTTTTTCGTATCTTGTAGTACATTCCTGCTGGCGATGAAATCTTTTAGATGTTGTCTAAGAATGTATTTTCTTTACTTTCATTTTTAAAGAACTCTTGTCGGGCATGCTTATTTTATTTCATAGCTCAAAAATGTTATTTCTTTGTCTTCTGTTCCCCCATGGGTTCTAGTGTGAAGCCAGCCATCATTTCTAGTGTTGTTCTGCCTAAGGTGATATGTTTTTTCTCCATTTTGCTCATACTTTCCTCTGTTTTTTTTTTTTTTAACTTTCCTCTGTTTTTAAAAATATTATTTATGGTTATTTTGAAGTCTTTATCTGCTAACTTCAACATCTGGATCATTTCTGCTTCTATTTCTGCTTCTATTTTCTGTTTTATCTCTTGATTAGTGATCTTTTCTTTCCCTGCTTCTTTTTTTTGTGGGGGGGGGGATGGTATGTTTAAGTTTTATTTTGTTTTATGGTTAGACATTTTGGATGTTAAGCTATAGAGGTTCTGGATGGTATTATCTTCTGCTGAAGAATGTTGGAGCTTTGCTCTGAAAGTCAGTAAGTTAGTTGCAGATCATCTTCGTCCCGAACACTTGAGTTTAGGCTTTGTTAGGGTCGGTCCATTTAAACTTCTTTCCCTTATTCCTACGGCATGGCCCTGTACTTTTCTCAGGTCTCAACTGAATTCTAAAATGTTCACCATGATTTCTTCACTTTGACTGAGTTGGAATTCATTGCCTTCCTAGCACTGTGTGACCTCTGAAATCTCTGTTGGGCTCTTTGCCTCCCCTCATTTCTTCCCTGCTAGGCTTACTGGAGTCTTGACTTGCCCATCATATATAGCTTAGTAATTACCCAAGGATCCAAGAAAGTTTTTTATACAGATTTCTGGAAGTTCTTCTGAGGGGCCCTCTCTCTAGTACCCTCACCCTGATATCCCTGCTTCCTTAACATCTTTAAACTCCAGTCCCATCCATTAGTGACTAGTTAATTTGTCGTGGTTTGGCAAATGTCCTCAGGAAGAATATGGGGTAAATGTAGAGCTGTTTGCCTGGATTGGTTATTTTCTAATGCCTGCAAACAATTTTAAAAATATATTTTATCTAGCTTTTATAGTTTTTACTGGGACAGTAAATCCAATATAATTTTTGCTGGGAGGGTAAATATGATACCATCTACTCCGTCTTTCTCGAAACAGAATTCCAACAAACATTTAATGAGATATTCCTAAATGTAGGAGTATTGGTTTCTGTAGTTACAGAGATGCTTGAAATATGGTCTATGCTCTCCAAAAGTCCATGAATTTCAAATGTAGTAATTTTTCAACTACTTTTAAGAAACACTGAAGCTGAACTGAGGTGTTCTGCTATTGTAATTACATGATGGATGTGTTGTCTCAATTTACTTACAGATAGCTTTTTGTTGCTGTATTTTTTTTTTTAGTAAACCATTGAGATTTGTGTCCTGAAATCTAGAATTTATTTTGGAGAAGGTTTTTATTTTTATTTATCCTAAATTTAATATGTTAGTATTTCATAAAGTTCTATAGAATGTATTAAGGATGTCCGAGAAATACCACCTGATCAAGTTCCAGCCATATTGAACTCACATTGAAATATCTGATCAACTGACTGTTGTGACTGTGATAAATGCTGTTAAAATGAAGAAAGGAAAAGTACACTGGAGTCCTGAGGGGGCCGGTGTGATTAATTCTGCCTGTGAAGTCAGTGAAACTCTCCACAGGGTTGATGTTTTAATTGTGTGTTAATATTTAGTGTTATACCTCATCTATTACTGCTCCGATTATACTTAGGGAAAAAAGAGAATTAAAATTAGGTATCCTGAGCATTTAAATGATATCTTTGCAATTAATTTTAGGCTTCTAATTCTTCATCTGAAGTCAAAGATCTGTTGGAACAGAAGAACAAGTTGACTACAGAGGTGGATGACCTTCAGAGACAGCTTCAACTAGAAGTCAAGGTATCTGTGTCCTTTATGTTATTTTTCTCTCATACTGTCTTGATTGATAAAGAATATTTTAATCACATTGGTATGCCCAGGTGATTGAATGCCAATTTTTCCCCCCCAAAGAAACATTCCTCATCGCTTACTAAATTCCAGTAAGTTTGGCTACTGCTGTCCAAAGAAGTTTTTATATTTTTTTGGTAACCAAAGTATATATGACTATTTTCTATGATAGACTAAAAGAAAAGCCATTGAAATGAGGCATGCCAACAGAAAACCATGTATATAAAACAATAGAAATAGTAGTAGTAAAAATAATAGAAATAGCAGACTATGTTTAGATGTGTTTGTGTATTTTTAGAACTATTACTAGTTCGTTAAATATCTAACATTCTTTCTAGTATAAACTCTTGTGCCTAAGTTATATAGTTTGATTCAGTTGTTTAATATAAGTAGGCTTCTGTGGGATTACATTAATATGTAATGAAGGTGCTTTAAAATTACACTTATTCATATCAGAATCAACAGAACATCAAAGAAGAGAAAGAGAGAATGAGAGCAAATTTAGAAGAGCTCCAAAGTCAACATGAAAATAAGGTGGAGGAGAATTCTGTGCTCCAGAAACGACTAGAAGAAAGTGAAGTAGAGCTTCGGAAAAACTTAGAAGAGTAAGTTCTGGGTCAAAAGCCGTCTGCCCTTTCTGGATTCTTATGTCAGGTGGGGCCAGATTCTCATTGTCCATTTAGCACCCAGCCTTCTAAATTTTCTTTTCTTAGTTTTCAGATTTAATGTAAATCTTTTTTTTTTTAATATTTTCATTGAGAAATCGTCATACACATACAGTCCCTAGCTGGTGTACAATCAGTGGCTCAGGCTCACAGTGTCATCACATAGCTGTGTATTCATCACCATGATCATTTTTAGAACACTTACATCACTCTAGGAAAAGAAAGAAAAAAGAAAAAACTCATACATCCCATGCCCCTTACCCCTCCCTCTCATTTACCACTAGTATTTCCAGCTATCCAATTTATTTTACGCCTTATCCCCTCATTATTTATTTATTTTTATCCATATATTTTTTTTACTCATCTGTCCATACCCTGGATAAAAAGGAACATCAGACACAAGGATTTCACAGTCACACGATCACATTTTAAAAGCTGTATCATCGTCAAGAATCAAGGCTACTGGAACACACCTTCTAAATTTTTATAGAGACTGCTGACCCTTTGTTTTCTCTCTCTTCTCCTTGTAAAATTGTGGAACTGGTGATGGGTTTGGACTGGTAAGCAGAAAGGTTAATTAAAAAAAATTCTTTAGACGCTTTGAAATATGTCTTATAAGGTTTCAGCTTTTAGAATAAGAGAGTACCTGAGAAGTACGGGGCACTGAGGGGTGATATCTGAAGACTGAGATTTATAAATAGATGGGGCCTAGGCTTCAGAAAAGCACGTATCATACGGCCTCCAGCATCACCTGGCTTCTGAATTTTATCATGAATAGTGCTGGTCTCTATGAGCAGTGCTTTGCGTCTTTTGAGAGAAGGAAAGTCATGTTGAAGGTGGCTTTGTGTTTGTCCCATACTAAAATCTGTGACAGAAGGATCTTAAACCAAAGTCTGAAAATGTACAGTGCTATGAAGACCTGCGGACACGGCAGAAGCCTTAAGTGAAAAGTTCAGCAGTACTGTATTCTACAGGGAAATTTGAGAAGCAGTAGACATTATATAATAAAAGCATTTGTGAATGCCTTTGCAATTTGATAGTGTAGTTTTTGCTATTTAAAAAGACATTCATAGAAGTTAGTTTTTGGAAAAAAAGTTGGTACAAAAAAAAATCAGGAAATTTAGGGTATAATAAAAACATAGCAAAATAAAAAGGTAGTGGAGCTGTGACTTTATTTCAGAGCAGGGATTGGGAAACTTTTCCTGTAAAGGATCAGATAGTATAAGATTTTTTTTTTTTTTTTGCACGGGCAGGCACTGGGAATCAAATCCAGGTCTCCAGCATGGCAAGCGAGAATTCTGCCACTGATCCACCACGGCCTGCCCAATATTTTAGATTCTGTGGGCCCTATGTTCTGGGATGCAGCTGCTTAGCTCTGCCACTGTGTATCATGAAAATGGCCATAATAAATATATAAGGGAATGGGCATGACTGTGTGCCAATAAAACTTTATTTATGAAAACAGGCAGCAGGCTATAATTTACTGTCTCTTCTGGTCTCAAAGTACTGGGGTGGCTTTAGTGGAAAAAATTATTTAAAAAGTTGTGCTCTTTTTGGGCGGGTCATGGTGGCTCAGTGGCAGAGTTCTCACCTGCCATGCTAGAGACCCGCGTTCAATTCCCATGCAAAAAAAAAAAAGTTGTGCTCTTTTTATAAATTCCTCATCTTCTATGGCAAAATTCTAATGTCCTGTGGTCTCCTTGTGGGGAGATAATATCACTATATAACTTTCCATTTTATTGTTTGGAGTTCTCACTTGTCTACTTGTTGAGATAATTAATCCGGTAGCCATGAGTTCTTACAAGGAGGCTTTTCAGGTCAGGCGGCTCTTTGTTCAACAGAACAGAGAGAATGGTGGGAGAGGGCGCTGCTTGGGGCTTTAAATGGCTCTGCTTACTCTCTGAAGGCTAAAGTCAGACTGGATGGAAGTAAACAGAGCCCCCGGAGAGTCTCCCTAAAGGACTTTCTTCTCTGCCCAGGCTGTTCCAGGTGAAGATGGAACGGGAGCAGCACCAGACTGAGATCAGGGATCTCCAGGACCAGCTCTCAGAAATGCACGACGAACTAGACAATGCCAAACGGGCCGAGGATGGAGAGAAGGGGGCTCTGATAGAGGTAAGGGGTTGGGTGACAAGAGAGGCCTGCATGCCTGCAGAGGACAGGATGGGTGGGAGAACTGGGTGCCAGGAGACCTTTCTTCTTGTGTGTATTGCTGCACACACTCTGCCTCTGGTAGGATTCTACAGGAGCATCATGTGTAATCATTTTAAAACATTTTCTTAGGAAAATCTTAAACTGTTCAGAAAAGTAGAAAGAATAGTACATTACCACCCATACACCTCATATTTATTAAATTTATTATGAAATTTATTACAGGAATTGGTTCACATGACTTTGGAGTTGGGCAAGTCCAAATTCCTTAGGGCAGGCCTCAAGCTGGGAACTCTGTTGGGTTTTTTTGCTTTGTTTTGTTTTGTTTTTTTAATTTTTTTAAACATAACATACAAACATGAACATTCTTACCATATGATCATTCCATTTGTGGTATATAATCAAAAACTCACAATATCATCACCATGACCATTTCTTAGAACATTTGCATCAATTCAGAAAAAGAAGTAAAAAGAAAAAAGAAAAAAAACTCATACATACCAATCCCTTACCCCATCCCTCTCATTGACGCTAGTATTTCCATCTACCCAAAATATTTTATCCTTTTTCCCCCCTATTTTTTTCTATACCCCTTACCACTCCCTTTCACTGATCACTAGCATTTCAATCTACTAAATTTATTTTAACATTTGTTCCCCCCATTATTTACTTATTTTTAACCCACATGTTTTACTCATCCACCCATACCATAGATAACAGGAGCAACTCTGATGGTTTTTGATGAATTCCCCAGGAGAAGAAATTCTTTCTTTTGATTGCTGAAATCATCCCTTCTCCTTTTAAGGTCTTAAAGTGATTGGGTGAGACTTCTCTCATTGTTGAAGGCAATCGTCTCTGTTGATTGTAGATGTGTAAACAGCCATGGATACAGTCAACTTACTGCTGATTTAAATCCATGAAATAGCCTCACAGTGACAATCAGACCAGTGCTTACTTGACCAAACAATTGGACCCCATATCAAATGTTGAGCTCTTACCATTCTATGGGTCAGTAGATGAGGTTGACTCTTGATTCTCTGACTAGCATTTGTTATTTGTTATGGTATTTGCCAAAGACAGTCACTCTCTCCTCGAGTAGATTACCATCCTCTTGAGATGTCAGATGCATACATATAGAATGAGTAGAGTGCAAGAATGTAGGTTTGACTGTCTTCATTTTTTTGTGGAGAATAAGTATAACTTAGAGTCAGAAAAAAGACTGATCTTACCTCTGCGTGCATTTAGATATTTTGATATTTGTGATAGCATTACAAATACACCTATATTTTTGGCATACTGGTGTTTGATATAGTTTTGAAATTTGTTTATATGTTTTGGTTTGAAGTAACAGCCAATCAATCAATCAATAAATAAATGTTACGCAATTTAGAGTTAAGCACTTGTCCCACCTCACAAAATAAAAGCGTGCACACATAAAAAAACCAAGGTTGTTAATATTTAGCTTTAATTTTGTGTTCCTTTTCTCCTTAGGACTTAAACCTTTTCTTTGTCCCTTTTTAGGGGTTAAAAGCTTCTGGCTCTTAAGTCCCTGTAGCAGCTCCCTTAAGTTTCAGCTGTCAACTGTTTTCTCATCCTCTTCCTTGTTTCATTTTGAAACAATTCCCCAGGAGGGATTTTAGCTCCTGCTCCTTAGAACATAGCCTTTCTCTTCCCTGTGACTTGGCATTGCTGAGTATTTGTGGCTACACAGCTCAGGAGTTCTAATGAATTCTTTTTTTTCATTGGGGCTGGAGGAGTTAGGGATTATTTTCTCTTCTTCCCCATATGGCCATCTGTCTGCCTCTATTTAGATCTTTTCCTCTGAGAAAGTCCTCATTCAGGTCCATGCCCTTCCACTTGGACTTTCTCTTTTTAACAAATGATTCCTTAAAAACCTTCACATTTTTGTGATCAGGTATTGCACTGCTCCTCATGGCTCTGCCTTCTTTTTCAGGGATCAGAGTTACAAAACCAGATGTATTAGAATGGGACTGAAAATCTGTGTAACATAAACTGGAATTTTAAAATAGGGCACACGGGGCAGTGCAAAGGTGGCTCAGCAGGCAGAGTTCTTGCCTGCCATGCCAGAGGCATGGGTTTGATTCCCAGTGCCTGCCCATGTAAATGAATATATAAATAAATAAATAAGGCACACAGATTTTTCTAACACTTTAACAACTCTATTTCTTCATTATCTGTTTGGCTTCATTCATCCATACATTCATCCATCTCTAGTTAATATTGGAATAATTATAGTGTCCCTACAATTTTGACACTTGCTTTTCTCTTTTTCTTTTTTTTGCATGGCCAGGCACCTGGAATCGAACCTGGGTCTCTGGCATGGCAGGCGAGAATTCTGCCATTGAGCCACCGTGGCTTGTCCGACACTTGCTTTTAAAAGTTGATGTGTCAAAAGCATTTTTCATTATTATATTTTATAGTCTTCATATTTCATTTTAAAGGAAATAAGTCACACATATTTAACCATTCCACTATAGTTAGGGTATTTTGTTTCTTTTACTTTTTTTTTCTTTTTGCAATTGTAAACCAAAGTTGTGGTGAATAGCTTTATGCATGTATCCTTTTACTGAATGGTTTATAGCTTTCAATAAAAATGTGGCTTCACAGGCCAATTTAAAGAGAAGATAAAGACTGGCATTTTAAAAGAGAAAGATGAAATCATAGTATCTGGAATTCTCTTAAGCTGCTGAGTTTTCCCAGTCACTGTAACCTGTTACTGTTCGTTATCCTTTCCCTCATACCGTATAACCCTTTAGAGTCTCCATTTTAGCACACTTGACCTTGCTCTATAACTATTTTTGTATCTGTCTCTTTCTTCTACTAGCCAGAAAATTTAATAACGTACCATCTTTGTTTCTTCCCCAGCTCTGACCAGCATGGTGTTAACCAACAGAGCAAATGAGTGATTTTCAGAATTTAAATTCTTTTAAAAATGTCACCACTTTTTTAAAAAGGGGGATAATACTAAAATATAGGAAAGTATACTTCGTTGCCTTTTTAAAGGCAAAATACTGAACGTAACTGAACATAATTTTATTAATTGAATTATTGATTGATTGGGTTTGGTAACCAGGAGAGAGCCACGAGCCTTACTTCTGGTGATATGTGTTCACACCGAGGTTGAGAATGGGGGACGCGGGAATGGGGAACAGGGAATAGCTTTTCTTAAAAGTGTCCCTGGGTGGGCCACGATGGATCAAAAGGCAGAGGCTCACCTGCCATGCCGGAGACCTGGGTTCGATTCTTAGTGCTTGCCCATGCAAAAAAAAAAAAAAAAAAAGCGTCCCTAATGTAGTTGGCTTTCTGGTTGATGGCCTCTTTGCTCTGATGGGAAGTGTCCGTCTCCTGGTGCCAGTTTGCAATATGAGTTAGGGACCATGTAGCCTCTCTGCCTCAAGGATTTCTCTCCCTCTGAAAGCCATCCTCACTGTTTTTATCCATTTCTTTTAACTTGTCAGCAACATTTAAAGCACTATCTGTGGTTTCTACATCACTAATAAAATTTATTGTCATTTTCAATTTATTCACATCTTAATGAAAAAGTGGCCTGGGGGCGTCTGATAACAGATCATAATTGTAGCCAAGTTTTCTATGTCATGTGTCTTAGAATAGACTAAAACCCACAATGAACATGTCTGCTTTTGAATCTTTGAGAAAGATCGAAGGCCATATATTTTGCGGAGCTTGTATAATGGGCCGAATTTTTCATGAAATCTCTAATATTTCCCAATGACAAAGGTAGCCTATGTTGAATCAATAAAGTAACATTATGAGAGAATAAAATAGTAAAAAGCAAGCAAGGAAGAAAGAGAAAGAAAGAAAATATCCTATTTTCAGAAAGTAAGCCATATAACCCACCAAAGAACAGAATGAGTTCAGTCTTCAAGTTAAACTGATGGCTCTGGAATTTTTTTTTAATTCAAGTTTTAATAATGATTATGGAATGAGTTTCAGCCACATCTTTATCCATGCATGCATTAGCTTCCATTCTGGGAGTAATGGATAGACATGAGCCATCTCTCTAAGTGCTGTGAAATGGAGTTTTCTAGTCATCAGACGTCTTTTTGGGAGCCTGCAGTGCTGACAGACGGGCCTCACTCTGACCGAGTCTTGAGTATTTTATACCTGGCATTTCCAAGAGGCAAGCCCTTAAGTATCATTAAAATCGTTTGGTTATGAGACTATTGTTCTGGAGATAGATTGTCCTGAGAAATGAGATCTCTAACACAGTTATAAACTTCCTTTGCTGTGATATCACTAGACATTTTATTAGTTTTAATAATAGGGTAACTAAAACATATTTCTCACCAGATGTGCTGCACTTTCTAGGTCATACTTCTTCTGTAAAAAAAAAAAATACATAATTCTCCGTCAGCTGCAGTTTTGATAGAAAACATTTTACTTACGCTTTCGGTGAGCTTAGGCCAGATATATGAGCTCCGTAAAAGTGTTTATGCAGCTTTTCTGTCTGGGTTAGTGTTTTTCTCGTTCTAAACATGGAATGTCTGTTACTAGATGGTGGGTGAAAAAAGCTTTCTGTGGATGATTAAGTTTGGCAAACTCTAGTTGAAACATAAACAAATTTTTTTTTTATTTTCTCTGAGTCATCTCAGTATTGAACATGCAAATGCAGCTGGTGAATCTCCAAAAGGCAACCAGTGCAGGCAGAACTTCCCAACTCTTGTGAACAGAACACGTATGGACAAACTGGTCTGAGTCCTGTAATTCGGTGGGATGCATTTGTTGATGCTGCTCTATTTTTGGGGGTGTGTGTGCATGGGCCAGGAATCGAACCCGGGTCTCCCACATGGCAGGCGAGCATTTTACCCCTGAACCACCGAGGCACCCAGGTGCTATTTTCTTAGCGTTAGGTGACTTAGGAACTGCAGAGTATTTCAACAGTTGTCCTTGTTATTGGATGGGATAGGGAAAACAGTATTATTCTGATACATTATCATTTTCCTGGGCGTGCTCCTTTTAAAATCATGTGTTGCTATACATCTTGGCTTTAAATGTTAGTACAGTTAAAAAAAAAAAAAAAAAGCTTTTGCCCTTTGCCTGTTAATGCTGGAACTCTGGATTTTTCTCGTTCCATTATGCTTTTGCGGAAGCTGTAGCTCTCCTATTGTGCTATTCTAGTCAGCTGACTTAATTCATCCTTATTGAGATGTCTTACGCTTTCAGGGCATGTTGGCGTACAGATGAAATTTTGCTATAGAGAACACACATTTCTCTCACTTCTCTGTTACTAGCTCCTTTTTTCTTAATTATGTAATATTTGCTGTATATAGAAAATAATTGCAGGCGTGTCTTCTGTGCTTTGCGGTGGCAACCCTGGTCATTGTCTTCCAACAGCTGCAGCGGTTTCCAGCTGTGTTCCTGCTCCACCTGGCTGGTGCCACCTGTCTCCCCAATACCCCCCAAAAAACAGGCCTGGGCCAGAGCCAGCAAAAAGGTAGAGCAGAAAAAGAAGGAGATTATTGAAGGCAAAACTTTTGGTGTGAAGAATAAGAAAGGAGCAAAGCAAGAGAAGTTTATCAAAGCTGTCACTCATCAAGTTAAATTTGGTCAACAAAATCCCTATCAGGTAGCACGAAATGAAGCTGAAAAGAAATTGAAGAAAGATGACAAGATGAAAGAATTGTAAGAGCTAAATGAACTGTTCAAACCTGTAGTTGCTGCTCAAAAAATATAAGTAAAGTTGCAGATCCCAAATCTTTATTATGTGCATTCTTCAAGCAAGGAGAGTGTACTAAAGGAGAGAACTGTAAATTCTCTCATGACTTGACTCTGGAGAGAAAATGAGAAAATCAAAGTGTTTACATTGATGCAGGAGATGAAGAACTTGAGACAGATACCATGGATAATTGGGATGAAAAAATCCAGAAGAAGTAGTGAACAAGAAACATCGTGATTCAGAAAAGAAAAAGCCAAACTCAAATACAGTGCAAACATTTCCTTGAAGCTGTTGAAAACAAGTATGGCTGGTTTTGAGTATGCCCTGGAGGGGGTGATATGTGCATGAATTATCATGCACTTCCTCCTGGATTTTTGTTGGAAAAAAGATAACAAGAAAGAGAAAGAAGATGAGGTTTCATTGGATAATCTAATTGAAAAAGTGCTCTGTCCCTAGGTCCAGATGTTACCAAAATCACTCTAGAATCCTTTCTTGCATGGAAGAAAAGGAGAGGGCAAGAAAAGATCGATAAACTTAGTAAGATATGGGAAGGAGGAAAGCAGACTTCAAAGCAGGGAAAGTTCTAGTGGTCATGAAGTATTTGAATTTCGTCCTGGACTGGTTGATGATGATGAGGACGAGGAAGCAGATGATACGATAGATCAGGTGGTGATGACATAGATGGTTCTGTGAGCCTGGATGATGCGGATTTAAGCCTGTAAGTCATAAGAGATGTAGATGAGACAAGTATTATGGTAGCCAGTCTTGAAAGATTCAGCCCACATGCTTCAGAAAACGATGAGAACAAGTGGAACTTCTGGTGGTAGGGCTGCAAATGGTGAAAGGAAAATGGAGCCATCAATGTTGTTCCTGTTGATGGAAATCTTTTTGCTGGGGAAGACTTGGATAAATTAAAAGAATTAAAGCAAAGAAAAAAAAAAGAATTAAACACACTTGATTTAGAAGAGTGACCCTAAACAAGTCAATAAAAAAATTATGTCAGTGCTATATGAACGGAAATTGACTACATTAATTTTTTTCCATCTAACATTCTTCAACAGGATGTTTACTTCCCATGCTAATTCTAGAGGGCATATGCTTCTCTAAAAAGGGAATATTTTCCCTATGTCTTCTTCTCTGACTTTGACCACTTCTCATAGTAAGTTCAGGGTAGTTTATGGTAAATTGAAAGATAGTGGTCATTGCAGAAATTGATTGTTATAACTTCCCATTTAAGTGGATAGTGTAACTGCTTTTCCAGTTTTTATTTTAATTAGGGATGTGTTGTGACCAGGGGCAACATAAATTTTTAAATTTAAAATACCCTTCATTTAATGCAGCTTCTAATGAGTGATTTGATTTCCTGTGTATTTATATGTTAAAAAAGCTTGTGTAAAGTACAAGCCCTGTACTTCATAAAGGAAACTGCATATGCTGATTCAGTGTTGTATATCTTGGAACAATTAGTAAGATGGACATTTAAAATGGAACTTTTTAATATGATAGGATAAGCTAAAATGCCCTGTGCAACACTGTTTTAAACTTTCCCCTTTTCCTTTTTTTTGCCAGTAAAGTTGTAAATAAAGACCATCATACATTAAAATAAAAACAAAATGTCTGTAACAGAGATGTAGGTCATTGAGGTATAACAAATAATGCACATTCATGACCCTAAATTAAGAATCAGTACTATGGTATTCTCTCTGTGTGTGCCTCTCTCATCCTACCTCCCTGTCTGTCCTCCAAAGGGAATCACCATCCTGAGGTGTGCATTTATTACATAAGTAGATAACCCTAAATAACTTATTGTTTTGGTTTTGCTGTTTTTCTGAACAAAAGACAAGTGTTACTCATATAATCTTCTGCAAGTTACTTTTTAGACTTAGCATTACGTGTTAAAGATTCATTCAGGTTATTTGATGTCACTGTAGATTGTTCTTCATCATTTGAATAAATATACCTTAATCTGTGAAGTTTTTCTGCTGATGTTTATTTGAGTCATCTCCAGTGTAGTGTTATGAAAAACACGGCTCTGGACATTCTGGTGCTTGTTTCTTGGTCCATCTACTGTGGGACGCCCCGTTGCTACTGCTGATCACAGTCAAGTCCCGCAGCATACTTCCTTTTGCTCCTCACTTTCCTTCTTTCTTGTCTTTTCAGGTTCTGGTTACGTTCCTTTGCTTTAGTTTAAAAAGGTGGACCTCCTACCAGGCACTGCCAACCAGACACTGTGCTCTGTTCTGTTTTGTATCCAACAGACTGTATCATTGTTTGGTCCTCAGCCTTTCCTGAATGTGTAATTTCATTGTTGGACCCATGGAGGCTGCTTGGTTAAGAGAATGGGTGTTGGTTTTGGATCTAGTTCCATATCTTGGCCCTATCGCTTATAAGCTGCGTGACCTTATGCAAACTAGCATCTCAAACCTCCAGTTTTTTCATTTGTCCTATAAAGATAATATCTGTTTCTCTGGATTTTTAATAATGTTTAA
The DNA here is from genome assembly GCA_004026745.1 of Myrmecophaga tridactyla. Classification (NCBI taxonomy): domain Eukaryota; kingdom Metazoa; phylum Chordata; class Mammalia; order Pilosa; family Myrmecophagidae; genus Myrmecophaga; species Myrmecophaga tridactyla. The sequence goes on along the minus strand of PVIY010014334.1, from coordinate 20,268 downwards.
CACAATTCTTATTATTTGGAAGATACCGAACACATCCCATGTCAACTTTTATTGTTGTCTCCCATCCACCTTCCTTCAAACCCCCTCCCCCAGTAGGCTTTCACAGATAATATCTGTTTCTCTGGATTTTTAATAATGTTTAACACAATTCTTATTATTTGGAAGATACCAAACACATCCCATGTCAACTTTTATTGTTGTCTCCCATCCACCTTCCTTCAAACCCCTTCCCCCAGTAGGCTTTCACATCCTGGCTCCTTGCAGATTTAACTATTCTCGATGCATTAAGGTTTGGAAATGCTCATTCTGAACAGCCAAATTTTATCTCGTTTTCTTTCCTTGCAGTCCATAGAGAGTCATGTTCATCTCTAATGGATGTTTATATATTTTCTTTCCCTTCTTTGGCATGACGTAATTGGCAATAAAACCCTGAGTTGATGAAGTGAAGATTTTGAAATCGTGTGTGCCTTTTGGTCTCTGTTCTGGAAAACTTCAAGTGCCGCTGAAGTGATACGGTGAGGTGTGATCTGATTGGATTTCTGCAGCACAGACCACTTAAGCGACAGCCCCAGCCTCAGATAACAGCATGTTGGATAGAAGGGACCCGTAAAAGCCTCAATTCTTGATGTGCATTGGCAGCAGTGCACAAAAGGCAACACAAAACACAGAAATATCCTGGAAAAGATAAGTGTGGGAAGAGGAACTGCCTTATCGTTACAACAGTTGAGAAATGCGTGAGAGTAAAAGCAGGAAACAGGAGTCCGGATCACAAGAGCTGTTTTGAAGAAGCTGGCAGAAAGCTCCAGGAAGACCCAAAGGGGCCACTGATGGCAACAATGATTTGGAGGCGGCTCTGCTACTTCTTAAGAGGGGTGGATAGTGGCTGCAGCAGGGTGTCCCTGTGATAACTATCAGGACCTGATGTGTTTTCATTAGGTCTCCATGTTCGGTACCTTGGAGGAGTCTGAGTTGCCCTACTCACCTGGATGGGTCTCTTGACGTTCCATCTGAGCTAATCAAGGCCTGCCAGTTATATTTTTGAAGAGCCAAGTCTTAGTCTGTGCAAGGAGTTGGGCTTCCCGAGGTTCTCCTCATTCAGTGGACATGCGAGTCCCAGAGCACATGAAAGTGGTCTTATCCTTTCATCAGTGACACAGTCCTTGAATGGGAAGTAACCTATCTGAGGCCTTGGGTGCCATTGTAGTTCCTAGGGTTGCTGTAAGAAAATGCCACAAACTAAGTGACTTAAGACAACAGGAGTTCATGCTCTCACAGTTCTGGAAACTAGACTTCTGAAACCAGTATGTTGGCAGAGCCAGGCTCCCTCTGAAGACTCTAGGAGATAATCCTTCCTTGCCTCTTAGTCATTCCTTCACTTGTAGCTGATCACTCCAGTCTCTGCCTCTGTCTTCTCGTGGCCATGGTCCCTCTGTGCATGTTTCTCTCTATCTCAATTTTCCTCTTTTTCAAGGACACCAATCATATTGGAGTTGGAGCGGATCTGATCCAGTATGACTGCATCTTAGCTTGATCGCATCTGCAAAGACCCTGTTTCCATATAAAGTCACATGCAGGGTAGACATGAATTGTGTGCATGTGTGTGTGGCATTATTCAACCCTGTACAGGGCTTAAACCAGGGTGGAAAGGAAAAGATCTAAGATGCTACAGAACTAACTCTTTGGTTGTAAGGGACAAGCATGAGAGAAACTGAAAGTTGCTGCAAGCTCCTGAGCTTGGCTGCTTAACAGGCAGGTTGTGCCGTCTTTAATAATAATGAACAAAGAAAAAGGAGAGGAAGGGATGTGATAAATTCATTTAGAAATGAAACCCTCCTGAATTTAAGTGGCCATGGGACATCCAGATGGACATGTCTGGGTCTTTGAAAGTGCAGGTCTGAACTCAGACAGGGTTGGAGTCATTGACATAGATTTGGTAGTTGAAAAAATGAGATGAGCTTGCCAGAAAAGAATAAAGAACGCAAAGTTTCAATTCCTGAGGAGCATCTTAGCCTTTTGCAAAAGAGAGAAAAGCCAGAAAAGTTTGTCATAGAAAAAGTGGCTTGAGGGAAGAAAACAGAAGTGCAATGTTTGAACTACAAGACAGAAGAGAATTTTCAGGAGCCAGGAAGGGAGGATCAAAAAAAAAAAAAGATACAGAGGAGTGAGGACTAAGAAGAGATCATTGGATGTGGTGATGAAGAGCCCATTGTGACTTGGGAAGGGGCAGTGTTAACAGAGTGGGACAAAAGCCGGAAGTAAGAGATGAAGGAGTGAGTGGGTGGTCAAGAAGTAGAGGCAGTGAGCAGAAACTGTGCTTTCAAAATGTTTGGCAGTAAAGCTTGGGGGCAGCCAAGGAGAGGTCTTTTTTCTCCCTTGATGAAGGGGATTCTTGTGCCCTGAGGGAAAGGACTGAGATTCAAGGAAAAGAACAAAATCTCAGAAAGAAAAGATAATTGATAGAGTAAGGACGTGGAGCAGGCTGGTGTGGAATAGTTTGTTCTCTGTGGAGTGGCTTTGAGTGGAGAGAAGGTATGGATTGCAGGGAAAAGTGGAGGTGAGGGGAAATAGAGAGCGTTCAAGCCTTCCTAGTCAAGCATGAAGTAAAGTCATCTGCAGGAGTGAGCCAGTCTCAAACGTGAGGACGACTGCAAAGGTCTAGGACAAAGATTTAAAAGGCATTCTGAGCCTTTGGCAGGACGCACTTGGGATTAGATAGTGTGATTTGTAGTAGAGCTTGTTGCCCTGGTTTTGTGAGAAAATATGAATATTGTGCTTTGCTCAGGTAGACAAGTGCCAAGGAAGGAAAAAGAGGGGCAAGGCCATTCTGAGTTCTAGGAATATGGGTAAAGGGTTTGATCACACTCAGAGTTCCAGGTGGATATGAAGCAAGTGAGCCCAGAAGGAGAATGATGGCTTCTGAGAACCGAAGAAGAGGAAGAGATGGTCTGAGTTGGTTGGGTAGTGTGAGGAAGAAGAGGGTGGGAAGGACAGGTGATCCTGTGGCCATGAGTTTGGATGGCTCAACTGGAGAGGGGATGCAGGTCCTCTCGACAATGATGTTCAATCTTCATCTCTCCTATCCACGTTTCCTTTCTTTAGGAACTCTTACAGGCAAAACAGGATCTGCAAGATCTACTGATTGCCAAAGAGGAACAAGAAGATCTCTTGAGGAAGCGGGAGCGTGAACTCACCGCCCTGAAGGGAGCCTTGAAAGAAGAGGTTTCCAACCATGATTGGGAGATGGACAAGCTAAAGGAGCAGTACGACACAGAACTGCGGGTCCTGAGAGAGAGTGTGGAAGAAGCCACCAAGGTGAGTCAGCTGGAATGGGCCCTGTCTGACCACAGAGGCTGTTGCCAAGGGGCAAAAGTATCAGGCTGGGGACAGATGAAAGGGTAAGACCACTTCTCCCATCCTGACACACATTGTTTTCCTCCCTTTTAATTACAGAGTGAAACTCAGCTTCATTAGATCATAAAAACAGAGCTTGTCAACAAAGACAGCAGTTCTGCAATTTAGATGAAGTTTATAAAGTTAAAAAATTGTTAAGGTCGTTGGTTAAATGTTAACTCAGAAGGTGAGATGTAGAGGACCATGAATGAACCCTTGAAATTCTGTACACTCTTGCAGAGTGGAGATCAGTACTCTCCTAGGTGCCCTTAAAGGACTGAAGCCTAGAGTATTGTGTGACTTTGCTAACAGGGCAGCATTGCAAAAGGCACCCAGATTTCTGGAGAACTTCACCCCTCCTCTAATCCATTCCTTCTGACTTGTACAGCCTTTTGTTAGACAATTCAGATTCTTTTCTTTTTCAGCAAAATTATGACACGGTTAACTGACCGAATTGCCCAAACCCTCCCAAGATAATTTTTCTCCTAATTGAATTCTTGGCTCCTGCAAATAGATCCTAAATTATGTTGAAGCTTTTTGGGGCTGGGCCTTCTGTTGGCTGTAGAAGTAAAAAAGCAATATTTTGAAGGAGGAAGTGCTTTCAAATATCGTGCCATCTTTAGGATAAGAGGGGACTTATGGAGTATAGATAGTGTAGATTCTCTGCAATATATAGGTTAATGATGATGAAAAAAGAGAACTCTTGATATTGTTTGTTTATTCTGCCATGATTATGTTGACAGCTCAGCACTAATAGGCCCTGTCACCCCTAAGCTCCATGGTGATTCACGGATTTTCAATTATGGGATGGTAATTGCAAATGACAAGAAGTGAAAGATGGGTCTGTTAATTGCAACAATAAAAAGGTCTGGGAACTAGTCTGTTTTGGGTTATTATAACCTTGAGAACAGTTTAAAATAAAAGTCTTGATTTGCCTGTGTTAGCCTTTTTGAGATTTGCTTTCATCTGAAAGAGGAAAGAGACGCTGATTTAATTTTGACTGCTTTGAGGGGATATGATGGCTTTCTATCTCATCTCATTCCTGTGCAATAGCCCATTGTCCTTGTTACTGACCTTTATGTGCTTTTGCTTCATCAGGAACGTGTGGACAGGCTCTTGAGTAAGATGGCCCTCCTTTGGACCCATTATTATTTTTTAATACTTTTCAGCATTGAATCAAAGCCTCAGTTTACATGGTCTGTTCTGGGCGACTCAGTTAGAGGTAGCTGAGAACAATGCTCGGGCATATGTTTGTAGTGAGTTGACTGTAGGGAAATCAAACTTATGCCACCCATGGGTCACAAGGAATTTATTTCATTGGATGCTTTTAGGGTCTCTGCTGTCACAGATTTATAAGTGGGGAAGGGAAACATAGTAGGCACGTTTCTGTGCAAGGAGATCACCTTGAGGGACTTAGGCTATTGTATTTTGATCCTTTTGAAGGTCTGCATTGTATTTAGGTCAGAACATTTTCATTACGCCAACTCAAGAAAGATATCTGAATTGAGGCACATCAGTCTTTGAAAGAAAGAACAGGTGAGTTAGTTAAGACATATGTCATTGGCAGAGAAAGTAAAGTTTCTGAGTTTCAGGAAGTTAACTTAAAGGGGTTTACCTTAACACCCAGTGGGGTGCATGTCAGCATCTTTGCTCCAGGTCTTATTCTACACTGCTGCCAGCACCTTTCCATTGAAGTAAAAATCCGATCATGTCAGCCTCTGCTCAAATACTTCACCTGGCTCCCTGGTGCTCCCAGACTTAAGTTCAAAATTCTTAGCATGGTAGACAATAAAAGTCCCTTCTTTGTCTAACCCCATCTCTAGAAGATTTCCTGTTCTTTCAGTCCTCTCACCTCTTTGCACATTTAGAATGACTTTCTTCCACTTTCCTGCCTGGCCAACCTCTTCTCATCTCCTTCAGGTTTCTCCCCAGATGTCCTCTCCCCTTGAAGGTGCTCCAGATACCTCCACTCCCCTCAGAGGAGCTAGTGGCACCCTCATCATCCCTCTGCTGTGGTTTATATCATACCCTGGTGCAATCCATCATCATGCCTTGCCTCCTGTATCAGACTCTGCACTTCATACACAGGGGTCATTTTTATCCCTCTTCGTTTCCTAGAGTGAGAGTGACAACTACCTCGGAGGCCACACAGACGGCATAAATAAGAAAAGCTCTGGGTGTGTTGTTCGGATGACAGTCTGGTATGGTAGGGACTCTGGCAGCTGGAGAATGCAGCCAGAGAATGTGTGCTTTGCTGTAGAGGTCATTTGCTTCTCTGCTCCATTCAAAAGCTCTCAGTGAAGGAATGCTGGGCCCAAGTTACTAGATCTTTGACTTTTTTAAGAAAAGCCAGATATCTGGATGTTAATGTGAGACCTCCTGACTTTTAAGTATTGGTTTAAATTAAAATGAAAACACATCAGCAAACACAACCGGCCTGCAGGCTGACAGTCTGTGACCCTTGTTTGCCCCTGAGCTTAGCGCAGTGCCTGGGACACTGCCACATGGGTGGCATGTCTGTTCAATGGAAGTAAGTTGAGGACAAGTTCCTCTCCTAGCTGGATTTTGAGTCTTTCATAGGTGGTTCCTGTTGGATGCTTAGATGCTGATGTGGGAGGGATTTTTGGAAGCTCTGCTATTACTCTGAATTTCTGTGCCTTAATAGTTAATTTCCTTGTTGTTTCTTAAAGAGGAATATTACTGAATTTTTATTCCTTGTTAGCTACTGCTTCTTAAAGTGGCTTCTGAATAAATGTGATGGGATCATATATTAATGGAGAAAGTGGTGTTGATTTAGTAGATAAATGCTGTCCTTTTTCTTGGCACGGGCAGGTACTGGGAATGGAACCCGGGTCTCCAGCATGGCAGGTGAGAATTCTGCCACTGAGCCAGTGTTGCATCGCCCAATGCTGTTCTTTTTATTGCGTGATTTATGTGTTAGTATTATATAATAGAATTTTATATCAGTCTATTAACTGCTTTAGGGGAGTGGATTACACATACATTTTTTAAATTTGGGAGTCTGTTTCTTAAATTCTCTCCCCCAGGAATCCACTCCCCCAGAGGAAGGACCCACCTCCCTGCAGTGACTAAAAGCTGACATTTCTTAAAGGAACTGCATTGCATATAGAAAGTTCATTTCTTTAGTAGATCTCAGGAGACAGCTCAGCCTCTGTTATCACAGTTTCACCTAATTTTCACCCCACCCCCAGGGCCCAAAACCCTCTCAAATGCTGTTTTATCATTGTCAATAACAGCATTTTCCCCTGACCTTACCCTGATTGCTGAAAGTGTTTTTTTTTTTTTTTAACATGGGCAGGCACCGGGAAACGAACCCAGGTCCTCTGGCATGGCAGGTGAGCATTCTTGCCTGCTGAGCCACCGTGGCCTGCCCTGCTGAAAGTTTTAAACCAGTAAAACATTTGGTGAAAACAGACCAATTTTATTGACAACATTCTACAGGTTTTGCAAACAGATACTCCCTAAAAGGTTTTTCGTAGACAGGAACAGCCACACCTCTTTCAGAACACAGTGACTGCTCAGCAAAGGCGAATTCATAAATACCTCGGCGAGGTGGGGTTTCCTCATTCAGTTAGACCTCACCAGCAGAGCCATCGTGTTTGGGGTTATGATGTGAGTTACTTAAGTTCCCTTATAGAGAAATGGATCTTTGCAGTCTGTTACAAAAAGGGTTCTCTCTATCAAACATTCCTTGAAAAGACGGTGAAGTGTGTTGGCCCCTTATTTCATAACATGATCTTCTCTTTTGTATGTCCTTTGGCACTCTCTCCAGTTTTGAAAAAAGGAAATGTCCCCTTTCTCCTTGGGCTTGTGACAGTGGCTGGGACCCATTTGAAAAATGGACAGTCGGTGTATCTGCTTGCCGCCTAGGGGTAAAATGAAGACGTAATAGAGTTGGTAGCTTCTCTTTTTCATCTCTGACCTTCCTATCTCCAACTCCTGTACAAAAGAGAAGCATAAGACAGTGGAGTTTCTTAAGATTCCTCAGAGAATAGCATCAGTTCAGATTCCAGCTCCTTCATGAACTTCCCTAGTTACTGCTTTGACCTTAAAGTTTACTGTGACCTGCAATTGTTGGAAATTTTGTTCTTGGTTTTATCTTCCCTGCCACATACTAGGGACCATCATCATTTTCTACCCTGGCATCCCCACCATGCCTGGCTCTTGATAGGTACCCACTAAACATTTGTGGATTAGACAAACGAACAGACAAAAGGAGAGATGCCTTTTTGTCTTTAGCAACTCCAGGACTGGACATTAGATTGTCTTAAAGTCTCTTTTATAGATTAGAATTTTTTTTTGATGAAACTGTACAGACCTTGTCCATTGGGAACAAGATTATAATGTTAGTTTTGATCTTGGAAGGACTAATTTTGTATCTTAAAGCTGCAGATATTTGGAGGATGATGAAAGAGCTACTTTTGTTTTTGTTCTGGGCAAAACGACTTCTGGGCCATTAAATGCTTTCAGAATGCCCGCCATATAGCAGTTACACAGCAAATATCTCTTAAATGAATGGGTAAGGGAGAAGAAGATGGAGGATGATGGCATGTAAAATACTCTTGCTGTTCTCTTTCATTTGTATTAATTTTGCATATAGTATTCACACATTTATTTATTGAGTAGTTGCAGGGCATTGTGCTAAGTTCTGTGAGGGTTATGAAGATAAATTGGATAGAATCTGCCCATCTAGAAGATTGAAGAGGAGAAAAGCCACACTCTAGCTGACTACAGAATGGAAAAAGAGTAGATGCCGCAAGACGGAGATAAAGTGCTTTGGACAAAAGAGCTTCTGTTCTGAAGGGGGACCTGCAGCAATAAAAAAAAATGTCACAGAGGGTGCAGTATTTGAGTTGGACTTTGAAAGGCGAGTAATATCTGGACGTGGGAGCTGAGGACACTTGAATACTGAGTACAATATAAGCAATGCCTTGTGGACGGGAAGGTGAGATAGATGTCTGGGCTGGAGTCTCGTGCAGCAGTGGAGGGTAAGCTTGCCATAGATTAAAAGAGACTTACGGGGCAGGGTACCCAGATCCAGGGAGTGGACTGTGTTTGAATCCTGATTCAAGCAAACCACTCGTGAAAAACAAAAATATTTAATAACTGGGGATGTTTAAATAATGTCCAAATATTTAACAATATCGAGAAATTATTTTATAGGGATGATAATAGTGTTGTGGTCAATTTTAAAGTCTGTCTTTTAGAGAAACCTACCGGCATATTTCCGGATGAAGGGATAGACTGGCTGGGATTTGCTTCAGAACAGTCCAGTGGGAGGTGATATGGATAGAGCAGTCCCAGCCCCGTGCTGTTGATAAATGTTAATGCTGGAGGATGGGTACAAAAGAATTCATTGCACTATTTCTCTACTTTTGTGAATGTTTGGCGTTTACTATAATTTTTGTTTTTAAAGAACGAAAACCTAAGAAGTGTTAAGCTATAAAAGGCAGCAGGAGGTCAGATTGTGAAGTTTAATCGAATGCCATGGTGAGGAAGAATGGTTTCTAATTGGTAGTTCATGGAGGAACAGTTGATTTTTTTTTAGGGACCAAATAGAAGCATTGCTTTGTAGTGGTGGGACCTGGAGGTGGGAGAAGTTGGAAGTTGGACGGGTGGTGAGAATGAGCGAGGGAGGAGGGATGGGTAGGTGCTGAGAGGGGGGCGGCTGCTGAGGCACCTCGCAGCAAGCATTGGCTGGGCTGAGGGAGAGAGAAGAGACAAACCAATCCCAAGGCTTTGTCTCTGGGTGCCTGGAAGGAGGCCTTGCTGGGAAAGCTAATGAACGCACTTTGGGGGTGTCTGGCCGTTGGGGTTTTATTAGGGCCTCGTGGCGAGCACGGTTAAGGGGAGGCCGGGCTGCCCTGTACATCTGGGAGCCCTCTGTGGAGGGGTGAGCTAGTCTGAGAGGTCAGAGGCGGGGGGTGGGAGGGAGAGAAGCGGGGCTCAGGATAGGGGCAGGGAAGGGAGGAAAGATGGCGAGACCTAAAGAGAAGCAGCCAAGGCCTGTGACAGGAGAGCAAGGGGAAGACTGTTTCATTTGGCTTAATTAATGGTATGTTTGAGGAACTTCTAGAAACAGCCTATTTTTGCTTATATATTTATACTGAGTCTCTGTACTTTGATCTGGCTTTGCTCTTCATATTGTCCGTTCTTTCTAACATTATGCCCATGTTTTATAGTCTATAACCCTTACAGAAATTTGATCCATATTCAATAATATTGAAATTTTATTCCCCTCCAAAACTGACCTCAAAGCATGTCTCTATATTTGGTTTTCATCCAAGAATTCGGAAATTCTGTCAATCTTACAAAAATGAATATGCGCTCGGTGCTTCTTTCCCACAACACTTCTAGAGTCTCCCTTTTCTCTCTTCTGCCAGTCTGTGGACAGTTCCCATCAAAGCACAAGGTCAACAGAGGGTCAGATTGTAAAACCGGTGCTAATCTTAGGATCAGTGGAATTGCCCCTTTAAGACCTGGCTAATTCAGTGTAAAATCTCATTTCTGTCTTCTCTGAGGGAGCCAGGTTGGGCAGGGAAACTAACAATTTCCATTTCCTCAGCTTTTTAACTTCAAATGACCAACTCACCCTGAAAACAGCAGGAGAAGCAGTCAGGTGCCCAGGAAAAGGAAAATATCCCTTTTCCTTAGAATCATTCCCTAGAGTGATGCAGAACTTTGTGTCAGCAAAAGTAAATGGATACAATTTAGTGTTTAAAAAGATCTTTCTTTCTTACCTTTTTTTTTTTTTTGCTAGAATTGACTCTTTTAATACATGTATCATCTCCTACATTTATTATTGATTAATAGCTAAATAAATAAGAGCCTCTGGTGTGATGTCCTAGGATTTTCCTTTCGAAACCTCCGTCAGAGCCCTGGCGCCCTGTGCTGTAGCTCTGATCCCAGATTCCTCATGGGTCCTGAGGGTTGATGCCCAACACGAGAAAACTCCGGGGCCAGGTGACTGATAAGGAGCCTTTTATTTTTTATTTTTATTGACAAATCAAAACAACATACAAGCATGAACATTCTTAACATAGAAACAGTCCATACATGGTGTATAATCAGTGGCTCACACTATCAACACGTAGTTGTTCGTATTTATCACCATGATCATTTTTTAGAATATTTGCATCACTCCAGGGAAAGAAATAAAAAGAAAAAAGAAAAAAACTCATACCCCTTACCCCTCCCTCTCACCATTAGTATTTCCATGATGATGAGCTTTTTAAGGGGCCTTTGTGAGCAGTGCACAGAGCATCCCTTTGCTCCACCCTCCCGGCATGGCCAAGTGAGCTGCCCCAAAGTCACTTGCTGTCGGTTGTAGGAGACAGAGTAAGAGAGTCCAGGATGCAATCCTTCATTTTTCATGACGCATTTGAGTGCGTTGAGGGCCAGCGCAGTGCGAGTCACAGAGGTGCTCTAGCTCTAAGGGTCTTTTCCAGTCTTGTGGGAAGAATGATGTGCAGATAAAAAAGACAGTGAAGTCGTAGGTGCTGTGGTTGAACATGCAGGAGAATATGGGGGGAGGAGATCAGGAAAGCCTCATAACTTTACATGGCACAATTCAGCAAAGAAAATAGTACATCAGCTCTGTAATTTGAAACCCTAAGTGACCTTTACCGCAAAGATTTAAGAACCTCTGCTAATATTTCTGGGCACTGAAACAACATGTACCTGCTGACTTTGAACCCAACTGCTTTGATGAAAACTTAGAGTTAACAGTCAGAATTGTTAGAAAGTTTACATTGTTCAAATGAAGAAATATTGACCCCCAAGGGATGAGTTAAAATGTATTTAAAAAAATTAATAAAATCCCAGTTACAGTTAAGATTTCCAGAGAGCAGGACCTCATAAAATAAAATATTTATGACAAGGGCCTCTCGCTTTTGTGGTTAGTCGCCCAAATTAAGGGATCTCGCCTTTCAGGTTTGATATTGTGACATGTGGTGAGTAGATTCAGCCTCTCTTGTTTTGCTGCAAGCATTTTGGCTTTGGCATCACAGTGCAGGTAGAAGAGCTGATGAAGAATTACACTTGGAAGTTTCATCGCACAGGGATAAGGAGGACACTGGGCAGGGTTTTGTGAAGATGCCGTGAAGCCTCATGAGTGGGCTAAGCATTTGGGTGTTTCCCAGCAGGGGCCAGTGGCTGGGGTTGTAGGACACACAGATGCCCCCAGAAAGTCCACGCAGGCTCACATGCAGGACGAAGAGAAGATATCGAGACTTAAGTGGGTGGAGGAGAAGGTGGAAACCTCGTCCTGATCCAGGAAGAGCAACAGGATAGACTGGTCTCAGGGTCGGCCTGTATCTCCCTCTTCCCACACATGCCGCATAAGCGTGGAGCAAGGAGAGCTCTTCCCCTGTAATGAGGCGTGACCAGGGGACACCACTTGAGGAGATTTGATGTCAGACAGCGTCCAATCCCAACCGTTAGAAATGGATTGTTGATGGTTTTTGTACTCTACATTCAATAAATCATCCATTCGTAACCATTAATTGATTAAGCACAACTATTGAGCATTTCCTTTCTGTCAGGCACCATGCTGGGTTGTGGGAATAAGATGAAAGTGTCGGGGGTGGGTGGGTGGGAGCTTTTAGCCTAGCGGGACGCAGACGTTGTTGGAACAGTGACATTTATAAATGTGTCATTTAGTTGTGATAAGCGCTTTGAAGTTTAGGGGAAGCATCCTTGAGGGACATGAGGATGGAGATCTGAAGGATGAATAGGAATTAACAAGACAAAAAAACCCTCCCAGAATAAAATACAGTCCGGGGGGAACAGAGTGTTAGGAGGGCCTCTGGCCGGCGGTAGTGTGGTCTACTCAGGATGAATGCCAGCCAGTGAGGCTGGAGTATGAGGGCGAGATGGAGTAGAGAGGTGTGGAGGGCTAGCTCAGCCTGGAGGAGTATCTGCAGGATTTCCTAAGAGCAACAGGAATCATTAAAGACTTACACAGGGTGGGTGGTGGGTGGTGTGGCACCTGCGCAGATTCCTTCTGTGAGAAGAGTCAGCTCTGTCTTCACTGGTAGGATGGAGTGCCCTGGGATGGTTTGTTCATGGTGCCACTTGAGATGGAGGCATGTGCTCTCTTCACCAAGCCCGTTCTCTTTTTCGTGGGATCATTATGGGTCCCCCTCTCTGCTGACTCCTGTGGAGAAAGGGTAGAAAGGGCAGGGAAGGGGCATGTAGGACCCCATTCTCTTTGTGAGGTTTTTATTGTTTGTCAGGTGCTGGCAAATGTGTTTGTGGAGCAAGTAGGCAAGGGTACATAAGGATCATGGGTGGAGGGAAAAGTTTGATATATTGAGGGAGAAGCCTGATGGGGGAAAGGTTTTATTTGTCCTTGTTGAATAAGGATGATATGATGGGTCAGTGCTGGAAAATCTTCAAAAATGTTATAGAAGTAGAGAGAATAACTAGTAGGGTGCTTGCCTATCTCCCCAAATGAAATGGATTTTGACATCTCTGAACCATCTGTGGACACTGCCAGAGTCTGGGAGTGTGGGTGAGGGCCAGAAACCTGGTGCAGTCCAGGTTTGAATGAGGCGAAACCTCAGGGGCCGGGGACTGGGCAGTGCAATGGGCTGGGCTATTTTAAATAGCCAAGAACACTTGCAGCCATCATAATATTGCAAACAGTTGAATCTTTAACATCTGAAGGTAGAAAAAAACATCAAAAATCCTACTTGCTTTGTGTTCTACTCTCTCTGACCCTATACATTCTGCCTGATGGATGTTTTTCTAAAGACTTGCCAAGATCATTAAGTAGATGTCTACTTTGTGGAAAACTTTGGCACAGTTATTGGAACACGTGAAGCAGAAAATGGAACATGTCGTAAGCTCTAAATCCATTCGTTAAGAAGCAGCATGGAGACAGAAATAGCTGCGATGTCGAAGCAAATCAGGGTTCAAAGGCGTTTGTAGTCGCCAGCCTCCAAGATGGCCCCCAAGGACCGCCTCTAGGGGTTCATGCTCCTGCGTGGTGTCTCCCCATGTGGAATAGGGCTGACCTGTGTAACCATAAGATATGGAAGTGATGGAGTGTGGCTTCTGAGAACAAGTCATAAAAGACATTGAGCGCCTTGCTTTCTCTTGGATCACTGCTCTGGGGGAAATGAGCTGCCTGTTCTGAGAACCTTCAGGGAATCCTAAGGTCCTTGTGGTAGAGGATTAAGGTGGCCGTGGCAGGGCGCCATCTTGGGAGCGGCTCATCCAGCCCCATCAAGTCTGCTGATGACTGCAGCCTCAGCCAGAACTACCCAGCCAAGTCGCTTCTGAATTCCTTAGCCTGAGAGAATACGTGAGATAATCAGTGTTTACTGGTGTTGTGGGTTACTAAGGTAATTTGCAGCAATAGATAATACAGCATTTTGATAAACCATCTCTTTTATGCCACCTTTCCTGATGCCCATCTCCTTTGGCAGGAACCCACGGCATCCTGCCCTTGGCTAGTCCTTGTTCTGTTGGGCAGTGCCTCTGAGTTGATGGGCCGTTCTCCCCAGATGGGAGGAAGCACGTTATGATCCTTTGTGTCCCCAGCACAGTGCAGAGTGCTCAGTAGGGACTAGCTGCAGGACTATCAGAATGCGTAGACGTAAATGAAGAATCCTATCATAGTTTAAGGAAGGGTTGGGAATGTTAAATCTGTCTTTGCCCATTTACTTTCTAGAAATCTCCTAGTCTTTCCATCTCTTTTCTTTCTTCTATTGTAATTAGACACCATTCGTGTTACTAAAAAATATAAATAATCCAAAATGAATACATATGTATAGATGCTTGGGCATTATAGACTAACTCAGGAAGGATTCACTAACCAATAAATCATGGTTACTTCTGGGGACAAATAGGATGATGGAGCTAAAGGGAAATGTTTAAAACAGTGTATAAAACCTTTTATACCATTTGAATTTACCCCTTGTACAATCCAATGGGGCTACTGATCTGTGCCTCCCCTTAGGCAGGTCAGGAAAAAGCCCCGTTCAGTGACATAGTTTTGCTGTTTAGCGTTGGCGGCCCCTGCCTCTGCCTTGGCCTTTATCTTCTGCCCAGTCCTGCGGCTTCTGCATCCACAGCCTCTTGGTTCCATCCTCTGATCTCCTTTCCCACAGCTGCTGCTCTGCTTTAGACCCCACTCTCTGCAGCCTGGCGGACCCCAGCAGCCATCTCTCTGTCTCCCTCCTGGTTTGGCTCCTTCAGGTCGTGTCCACCTGGCTGTGGGTTACCTAGCCTGGGGCCTCCCCTTCCCAAGTTTTCGATGGCTTCCCTGCTTGGTCTTCCTCATGAGCTGACTCCTGCCTGCCTCCAGCCCGGGCCCTCCCAGTTGCCCAAGGTGAGCCCGGCACCAGCCACCCTAAGGAATTCCCCGACCCTTACATGGAACATGTGTGCTTTTGTCATCCACACGTGCCTCCTCTGGGCCCTTCCTTTGCAGTCCCCTCCACATTAATCCAATGTGGTGTAACAGAAAGAATAAAGGCTGGCTGTCAAAAGATAGTGGGCTTTGTCTCCACTGCCTATTGGCTGGGCGACCCTTTTCCTGGGTACTGCAATTTTTTTTAAATGGAAAGTGTTAACTGCACAGACTTAAAACAAATTCAACTACCGCCCATTCCCTCTCCTCCCCTCCAAATCCTGCAACCTCCTTATGTGTTTTTTGTGAGATAATTTAGGTGAGTGATTGTCAGCTGGGGGTGAGGTGGGCTGATTTTGTCCCCATCTCCCAGAGGACATTTGGCAAAGTCCTGGGTCATTCTTGGTGGTTGCAGCTGGTGGAGGTAGGTGCCACTGATGCCTGGTGGGTGAGGCCAGGGATGTGCTAAGGATCCTCCAGTGCTCAGGACAGCCCCCTCCAGGGGGTCACCGGTCCCAAATGTCAATAGTGTTGCTGTTGAGAAACTTATATGGCTGTAACTACAAGGGCGTGTGCATGTGTTTATGTTTATAGGGGTATATTCTCTTCTTCTTACACAAGTGTCTCCTGTGTGGCTTTAAGCATGGTTGGTGAGTGATAAACATTTATTGAATGACTCAATGCTTTTGGCAAACCACATCTCTGATCCCCAGTATCTTCTCTCAGCAGGGAAAATAATACTAATTACACCTCTATTCCAGCTCAAACTAGCGATTCCAGGGTGACATATTGTAGCTCAGCCTGCCTTCTCTGACTTGCTTTCCTGTGTTCTCCTTCTGGGCTTCTCTCTATGCATTCTTTCCTCTGGGCCTCTGCTCATGTTAGCTTGCCTATCCATGCTGTCCACCACCGCCCGCTGTGTTTCGGTCTCTGCCTGTCCAAATCTGGCCTGTCCTTCATGGCTGAACCCAGATGCCATCTTCTGCATGTGGTCCACCCAGCAGGGCTGATCTTTTTCTTTGAAATACCTGAAGCTTTTTGCCCCTTATCTGGCATTTATTGATTTACCCTCTCACTGTTTGTTTATTCACTCAGCGCAACGGGCATTGTGTAAGGGCCTAGAACCCAGAGATGGACAGCCTTGTGCTGGAAACAGACAAGAAAGTAGATGGTGCCTTCTGGGCATCCTAAGTGATGGGATCCAGGTTTGGAAAGACTGTTACACTGCATGCAAAGCAGAAGTACAAAAAAAGGATGACTTTGCTCAGTGTCGTCATCTAAGTTTCTAAGAAGGAGTGGGCTCGGATTGAGGCTTGAGGGAGCCCCTGGGTATTAGTGAGACAATGTAGGGGTGGGAAAGGGCATTCCTGACAGAGGGAACTATCTGAGCTCAAGCATGGGACAGTTCTTTGTGGTGTTCTCTTCTGAGACTTGCAAACCTCTTTAGGAATAGCCATTTCCCTTATTCATTTTTGTATTCCTCATAGACCTACCTTGGCAGTTAATAAGTTTATGTGTTCATATATTTAGACATTCAATAGATATTCTTGAGTGCCTGCTATATTTGAGGTACTGGACTAATGTCAGTGGATTAAGCATATTTGAGGTGGTGGGTGGATTGTAATATAAAAACTGGAGTAGTAGGTGGCCTCTGAAGTGATTAGATGTGGTTTAGTGAGTTTTGAACTACTAAGTCATGTGCTCATGGTGCTGGCCACACGTTAGGGTTCTGGAAACTCTTAAGAAAAAGTCAGAGTCAGATATGGTAGAAAACTCCTGCGCCCCCCATGATCACTGGGAAACTGAGCTGGTTTGAGCTGGCACTTTTAGGTTGGTTTCATGAAAGACAAAATAAGGGGCAAAGTATTTGCTCTAAGAGTGATTGCAGTAGCTTTCGTGGTAATGAATAAAGTAATGCTGCTCTGTCAGTGGTAAGTGGGAGTTGGAGAGGGTGGGCAGAAGGGAGAGGCTTATGTTTTTCCCCAGGAAATTCCAAACTTGTAGATGGACCTTATCCTTAGGGGATTTGCAGACCAAAGGGAGAATATGGCCAAATGCACGCTTTTCTCCTTTTAACGCTTTTCCTCTTTTTCTTTGTTAAATTTCTGCATATGTTTTTCAAGTGTGTGGTCCAGAGAGAGAAATGTCTGGATTTAGGGAAACTTTGAGTCCACATATAATTAGAAAAAAAGGCTGGATGCGCCTCAAAGACTTTTTGGGACGAGGCTGGGGTTAAAGTCAATCAAATAAATGACAGAGCCCAGAAGAGTTGGCATCAGAGGTGGGTCTGAAAGCATCTGGGCAGATGTGGCAGAGGGGGATGTTAAAACCATTTCTTTTCCTTCCCTGAATTGTCCAAGAGCCTGATTTTGTGTCTTTTGTATCAGGGAAGGTATTGGCTAGATGACAGCACAGGGAAGACTTTGAGGTCTGCAAATTTAGTTGGAAAATACCAAGTTCTTGCTTTGGAAAATAGGCAGTGGAGTTGTCCTGGAGAGTTCACCTGGGGAATTCCCTGAGCCCATGGGGTTTATAAAACGACTCTAAACTTGAGTCCAGCATGCACCAAACCCAAAGGACCTGTGTGCCGTACAAACCCCATGTGTGGTCTGATCTACAGGAGCCTCTCTGCCTAGGCAAGGTGTTTTTCTGCCATGTTTCTAAGCCTGTGCCTTCTATAGCACAGAAAAAGATTTCTGCTGCTTCCTCAATGCTTGGTTTTCCAGACTGTGGCAGGCAGGACCTCTCTTCTGCCTGCTCACTTGCTGCTTCTCCCCACCCTGCTGCGCAGAGTTTCCCTTCCAGCTCCAACTACATGCCATTTCCCTATCTGTCTTAGTGACCGTTCTAACCAGAATCTCTGCCTGTGCTGTGTACCGTGAATTTCCTGCTACTGAATTTGGGGGAAATGTGGCTGGCAGGTGATGAACTTTGCAGCTGATCCAGGCCCAGTGGAGAAACCGGTGTTAATAATTTACTATATGTGCAACCACTGATTATGACCTTGACAAAACTCTGGTAGAATTTCGTCAGAGCCTGGCCTGGCATTTAACTAAAAGGATAATAGGACCCAGAAACAACTTTGTGTCAAGAGGTTAATCCGGCCCGCACATTTACAGTTGACATTCATTACATCCGGTCCTGTTTGCATGCAGCCGTGCAGAGCTGTTTGTTCATGGGGGTCACGAGACAGAGATGTCACACAAGGTCGGGGGCCTGGCTCTCTGTGGAGCTGTTCGTCAAGGTGGTAGAACAAAGGCCAGAGTTATCTAGAGTCTCGTAGGAGAGGCAGCAGAGTGACATTTGGGCTTGGTAGGTATGACAGCCCCATTTGATTTTAAATTAGCAGCCCCTTATCTTGAGCAGTTCCTGGATCTTTGACCTCTGCTGCCATGAAAGGGTTAAATTGATTAAATTTCCCAGTTAAAAGTCAACAGTGCTGATGTTTCTAGAGGGGACTTTAATCAGAGGAGGTCCTTTTACTGTCAACATTCCTTTCCCCTCCCATGAAATAAAACCAGCTTCGGGGAATGATTGCCTGCTTGTCACTTGTGGAAAGCTAGCTTAGAAGTCCTACTTAGCTTGATATGCTTAGACTGTGAAAGGATTCAAGGTGGCCCAAAAGTAGACTCTCCCTTATTAGGGAGCTGTCTGCATTAATCTGTTCAGTGGACTGTAGGGTTCTGTGAGTTACTCTCTGTAACAATTCCCTGTTGAGAGCTGGAATGCATTGTAGAAATCTAACTGCCCCTCTCCTTCTCCCAGCCCTCCAGGAAGGGGAAGTGACTGGGTCACAGCTGGTTCTAACATCCAGCATTTTGGTTCCTGGCCTTTTTGCTTTTTTCAGTTCATTGGCCGGCTCTTTTTTTCCAGCGAACACACACATGCTCTGTACAAACAAACACACTTTAGGGAAAGGCAGCTGGCCCAAGATGGGAGTGTGCAGAGGTTGGGGATGAGAAACAGAGCAAGAAGGAACAAAGGAGGGGCTGAACAGAGAGGGCAGCTGTGGAAGGGAGTATGCTGACGCCTGGGCCCAGGACTGGGACCAGATGCAAGTGTGGCAGAGATGAGGGCAGCCGAGGTGGGTCCAGTGGAGGGAGGCACAGTAGGGAGGAGAGATGTGCAGGATAATAGGGTGGGAGGTGGACTGGATAGGAAGTTGGAAGCAGGCGGCATCAGGAGGTGAAAGAAGAGTCAGGAGTTTGATCCAAAGACATAGAAGGCGATGGGAGAAAAGATGGGCCTGAAAGATACAAGAGGCAGAAAGGAGAGGTTGGAGTGTAAGCTGCAAAATAATGTCATGCCAGGGAATGTCTGCTCCAAGTATTGGCCTGCCATATCCTAGTTAAAGGCCTGTGGTAGCCAGTGTTGGTTTCACTGCAGTATTACAAACAGGCAGTTACTAAATAAATAGCTTTGAAAATAAATAGAAGAGGATACACGAACCTTTTGTCACACAAGGTGAGTAATCATTATGTCTCATATTCTTAGGGTCTCTCTGTCCGAAACCTTGAGCATGGCTATGAGAACATGTATGGAATTTAATGTTTAGAAGAGTCACAGGTCCATTTATTTGTGGAAAAGAGCGCCAATAGTCCAAGTCATAGTGGTTTCCTCTGGTCATTGGGAAGGTCTCTAAAGAATTGGAGAGATACCCAAAGAAATATTGAATGACCCAGTTCCCATTCTTGACAATAAAACTAATGCTCATTAAAAAACAAAAAGAGGGCGGCTGCCGTGGCTCAGCAGGCAGAGCTCCGACCTGCCGTGCTGGAGGTCTGGAGTTCGATCCCTGGTGCCTCCTGCCCATATGCAAATTAAAAAAAAAAAAAAAGAGGTGCACGGGTGGTTCAATGGTAGAATGCTCACCTTCCAAGTGGGAGACCCAGGTGTGATTCCCGGACCGTGCACCACCCCCCCAAAAAAATGTATGCTCTAGCTGAGAATTGGCCTTCTGCAGACCAGATGGAGACCGTCCTGGCTCCCTGGGAGCTGTCTGTGAGCTCCTGGCATTTCTCTGTGGGTCTAGCCACACCCACTTCTCTGACTACAATGGAATATCAAAAAGATAACTGGAAAATCTCTAAACAATCAGAAATTAAGCATGTGATTTTTTTCAGACGTTTGAATACTGAACCAGTCTTGCTTACCTGGAATAAACTCCACTTGGTCATGGGGTATAATTGTTTTTTATATTGCTGAGTTGTATTTGCTAATATTTTGATTTTGTGTCTTCATTATTAATTCGTGAGGGATCCTCCCCCCCTCCTTCCCTTTCTTCCGTCAATCCTTGCCCTACTTTTGGTATCAGGATAAGAGAGATCTCATAAAAAGAATTGAAATGTTTCTTCCTCTTTTATTTTCGGAAGAGATACACATCTCTTCAGAATTGGTTTTTATTGTGTTTAAACATTTGGTAAAACTTTCCAGTGAGCTCATCTAGGCCTAGAAATTCTTTTTTGGGCGTTTTAAAATTATGAATTCAATTTCCTTAA
>PVIY010014333.1:0-56819 GCA_004026745.1 Myrmecophaga tridactyla | reverse complement strand
ACCTGTGTGCGATTTGTTTCAATGTCTGCCTTTGCCGCAGGTCTGGAAACTGCAAGAGGGCAGAGGGCTTGTCTGTTTTGTTCACCGCCTTATCCCACAGGCCTGACCTAGCTCTCTGTCCTCAGTGACTATCTGTTGAATGAATATATCTGTCGCATGGGTAAATGGATGCAACACCCAGAGCTCTGGAAAAGGCGATGGGACCTTGTAAAGTGCGTCTTTTGGAGGCCAGGCCTTTATTTGGGAAAGTAGTTCACGCGCCTCTTTCCCCTGCCTGGAAGCTGGCAG
The DNA here is from genome assembly GCA_004026745.1 of Myrmecophaga tridactyla. Taxonomy (NCBI): domain Eukaryota; kingdom Metazoa; phylum Chordata; class Mammalia; order Pilosa; family Myrmecophagidae; genus Myrmecophaga; species Myrmecophaga tridactyla. Next base: position 56,531 of record PVIY010014333.1, on the reverse strand, counting down.
TCGGTCCTGAGCTCCTGCTGATAAATCATTTTATTGGCACAGCTGGGTAGGAAAGGACAGCGTGGTAGTGGGGGGTGGGCCCCGTGTCGCAGGCAAAGGCCCCCCATTCACTTGGTGACAACGGGCAGACGAGGGCGGCCCGCACAGCCATCCAACCCCTCGGCATATCTGAGAATAAGCCCCGGTTCATTCTTCCTCCGTGCAGGGGAGCATGAAGAGGCCAGGAGGGTGGAGGGCAGGGGAACATAGAGTCCCGCCTCTCCTCCCTGCAGGATGGCTGGGAGCAGCCTCAGCCAAGAGGGCCAGTGCCTTGCATTTTGAGGCATGACAATGCCTTTTAATATATATTTTTGATATAGACAAATATGTAATATATAAATATTTATATCGTTAATTAAAATATTTTTAGGTTGAGCCAAATTTTCAAATTGAAACAGCAGTGCAGTGCTTTGCCCCAATGGGCAACTGCGTGTGCAGTTGTTAGGCATGAAGACGCGGGAACCCGACTGCCTGGGTTCAAAATCTGGCTCCATCCCCTGTTAGTTTAGGGGAATATTGTCAAGGGACAATCTCTACGGGCTTCTGTTCCCTCGGGGACAAATTGGAGATAAAAATGGTACGTGTTTAATACGGTTACTGGGAGGATTAAATGAACTAATGCATGCCAGGCATGTTAGCACATAGGAAACAATAGTTCTAGTTTTATAAGAATAGTCGAATGAGTTAGAACTGAAGAAAGAGGAAGTCTCTATCCCCTGACAGAACTCTCAGCAGTATCCTTTCAGATCCTTAAGCCTCTGCAAACAGACGTATGTCAGGACCGGGACCAGGCTGGACAGGGTGAGGTGTGTGGGGTGTGAAATTTAAGGGCACACGCCCTGTCCGGTACGGGTGCTGCATTTGTGCAGAGCTGAGCGCGAGTGCCCCGTTAAGTTCTGTGCTCTGGGGCCTCGCCTGCCACGCCTTAGGCGAGTTCCTGACACAGGTAATGGGAGACTGCAGCTCCTGATAACTGCAGACAAGGCAATTTGCACCAAGAAAGACTGGAATCCACATAATAAAGGAAACAAAATGCTCAGTATGTCAGGTGGTGATAAAGTAATATGGGGAATAATAAGCAGGGAAGGGAGATGAAGCCTATTCGGGGTGAGGTGTAAAAAGGGAGTTGCATTTCTGAATAGAGTGATCAGAAATGGTCCCATTGGGAAAGGGATGTCTACATGAAGATGTGAAGGAGAAGAGAGATGGAGGCAGGTGGACTTTTGAGGCAAGAGGATGGCTGTTCCATTCTGTGCTGTGATAACTATCTAATTTAATTAGATCTTACTAATCATGGATGAAATAGAAGAGTTAAAAGAAAGGAGTGGTTACGATGAATCCTAAGTTAAAGGCTTTGGAAAGAGTTGAAAGGGTTCTTTGCAAAGAAATGCTGTGAAATTAAGAGGATGAAAAATGTAGGAGTGGCAAATAATTTTTTTTCACAAAACTCTGGAAGAGTCCAGCATTCACGTTCTTTCACATGTGCTTTGAAAGTGCTCCACTCTGAAGAACTGGATATCAAAGGTAATATATTATGATTGTGATTTATACAAGAAAGGAGAAAGGGAATTCCATCAGGATTCCTAAACTCCAAGACAGGACCTCCACCCTAAGTCAGAAGGTTGGTGCACAAATGACATTTATTTATTTTAGGCTAAACTACAACATTTTTTTTTTTTTAATTTGCATATGGGCAGGAGGCACCAGGGATCGAACTCCAGACCTCCAGCACGGCAGGTCGGAGCTCTGCCTGCTGAGCCACGGCAGCTGCCCTAAACTACAACATTTAAGATATGAATGCCTTAAGTTTTATGACTCTTCACTTTGGCTTACTTGAATAATCCACCAACGACTCATTCTGGTATTGGAAAAAAGCCAATTTGCTGACCGTCTATCTATCAGCTGAAAGCTTTTTAAAAAATAATCAGTGTGTCAAATTGACATTCTCCCTCTCTGCCTAAAGCCGTCCAGTTCTTTCTTGGAGATCACTGCAGAGAACAGGTGGGGAGAGGAAGAAAAACTGTGAGAAAGTGGAGATGATATGAAGTTGATGAACTGGTATCAGTAGACTTGACACAGGTTCAGATCATAATTTATTATGAGACCTTGGGCAAGTCACTTTACCTCTTGGACTCTCCCTCTTCGTCTATAACATAGACACAAGAGTAGAGCCGACCTCAGAGTTGTGGGGAGGATTAAATGAGGTGGTATGTGTGAGGTGCTTGGTGTACTGCCTGGCATATAGTAATGCTAAATAGTGAGATGACTATAATTATTTTACTGTTGATGTACATTGAAACTCTAATTCAATAACTCTATTTGGTGGTAGATTATCTCTCATAAAACTTGGAGTAGACCCAGATATTGCTTAAAGAAGAAGAGGGCATTCTACCAACAGGAGCAGAATAAACCCTAGGAGGAGATGGGAAAGCACTGACCTCAAGTGCTGGACGTAATAGGGTCAGTAGGGTCCCATCTGGTATTCAGCGGGCAGATGCTCATTTTGAACCAAGAAGGGTCAGCCCAGAGCTCCATAATTCCTGTCTGGGATTGGGATTTAGTAGGAAGAAAGCCTAGACAACAAGACCTTGCAGGCAAGCAGAGGAAGTTGGTGCCATCGCTAGGTGTACCATTTTGGGTTTTCGCAGATGGGTAGAGAGATAGTGTGAAGTTCCTGAAAGTGATTCCTCATACATCTGGTAACTTCTCTGTAGCTCATGGCCTCTGAGGATGCCCTCTGACTCAGCCTTTCCCAAACTTGCATCCACAATGTTGCTTGGATATTCTAAAAGGTTAAAATGTTTAAAAGTCCCATATTGTATAACTCTGGGACATACAGCAACTTATAGAAACAATGACAACAACTAATATTTTTGGAAGGGAGGGGAGCATTGTGTGCCACAATGTCTACTAAGTATTTTCCAGAATTCGTCTCGCTTAATTCTCTCAAAATCACCATGGGGTGGGTACTATTATCATCCCATTTCACAGATAAGGAAATGGGACATTTAGAAATGATGCTCAGAGAACTTAGTTAATTTACCCAAGATTGCACAGCAAGTGAGTGAAAGAACAAGCATTTGAACTTGGGCATTTCTGATCCTAAGCCTCTGCTCTTAATCTGAAATGAGTCTTTCTTTGACCCTTTGCTTTATAATGGAGAGACCAGGGAATATACTTAATATTCCATCTGAGGATATTTTGATCAGAAGATCCTTGTTTTTCAAACTTAGAAGTATCATATATGTGCAAGCAAAGCATGTCTATCCCTTGCTGAAAGGATACTAGGTGTTTCTGCCTCCAGAATCAGCCTTTCCTCTCATTTCTATGTTCAAATAATGCATTAGCATATTAAAGATTCTCAAAAATCCTACAGTAAAGAACGCTCTTTACTTTTCTTTAAGCCAGTTGGTCCCATCTCATTTGCCCTCCAGAATCCCCTCCTTGCCTCCCATTTTCTTTCAGAAGTCATTAATAGTATGGGTATGCCATGAAACACAGTTTGAGTAATTCCCCTTTGTAGGGAAAGCATTAAGGACTGTGTGTAATTTATTCCTCAAATGGGGGGAAAAACATTCCATCGTGCATTCCCCCCGCTGGTAGTGAACAGGGCAAGAGTAATTTCTTTACGTAAAGGGCAGCATAAAATAAACCGAGACATACTCTGTAAAATCTAGAAGACATTGTTCTGGGGATTAGCTACTCGAAATTTCACAACAGGGAGGGCTTTCGAGGGAAATGGCAAATCATGATTTATTGATGTCCCCTAAATTTTTCAATGTGTCATAAAGAAAAACTCGACAAGAGGAAACCTCTTAAGAGTCTTGGATGACATTTGCTTGAAATTGGCTTATGGTATTTTCATATCTCCTTTGCAGACCTAGTCCTGGATGACTCTGTGAGTAATATCTTCCTTTGAAAGCTTTTCATTCTTTATATCGTTTTCTTAGGGCTTGGTAAGATTGCTTAGGGGGCCGTATGCATTTCTAATCCAGGGGAAAGGAGGCCTGTCTCTCCTGGAGACTCAAACCTCTGCAAAGCACGTGGGATAAGGATAGTGTCAAGCAGTTATACAGATTTTAAATAGCTATTAGTGTAAATATAAAACCATAAGACACATGAATGAAAGCTCATTGAACAGTCTAGAAGGAAAGCGAAGCTTGGGGGAACGTTTGCCAGCACTCAGAATATACAATCTGTTTAAATGGATTATTGAGAAGCAGTGTGGCAGGACTACTTAATGGTCACTGAGCTAGTTTCCTTTCTTCCTAGGCACAGGACCCAGTTTCCTTTGTACTCAGGTATCATCATGTGACTGAGTTCTGGCCAATGGGATGTAAACAGAAGTGATGTGGCCATCTCCTGCCTGGCTCATAAAAACCTCCTAACCATGACCCTCCATGCTCTTCTCCTGAGCTGGCAACCTTGGAAGTCATTTTGTTGGATGATGGCGAAGCCAGGAGTTGGAAAGTTTGAGTGTTTGAATTACTGTTTGGAGGGAGTTGTCCACCATTTAGGAACACCTGTTTTGGAAAATTTAGTGAGCCTAGAAATAAATGTGTATTATGTTTTTGAGCCATGTACACAAGTTATCAGGAGATAGAAAGAGGGTCAAGATTGGGCATGTAGTGCTAAAGGAGTACAGAATGTTCAATAGGACTGATCATAAAAATTCAGAAATGGAGAGCACAATATTATTTGATTGTAGCACAATAATATAAGTACACTGAATGAAGCTGACTGTGAGTGTGGTTGAGGGAGAAGGGGGCATGTATAACACCAGAAGGAAAGATAGAGGATAAAGACTGAGATGGTATAACTTAGGAATACCTAGAATGTAAAATGATGGTGATTAAGTGCACAAATATAAGCATGTTTTTGCATGAGTGAGAACAAATGAATGTCAACATTGCAATGTGTTGAAAATGAATGGTATACAGGAAAGAGTAATATGCTTCCGCTGAATGTAACAAAGGCATTATTCCAAAACTAAATGTCCACAAGCAGGGGATATAGGGGAAGGGTATGAAATTCTTTGCTGAAGAAAAGGAAATGTCTTCATATTGATAGCGGTGGCGAAGGCATGGCTTTGTGATTATGCTAGGAACCATTAATTTTTTTACTTAGGTTGGATCATATGATGTATGAATAAAACTGTTTGAAAATAAACAGAGAAGCAAGTGCTGGAGAAGAGGTAGAGAGGAAGATGTACCTATTCACTGTTGGTAGGGAAGCTGAGAGCTGCAGCCCCTCAGGAGGGCAGTGTGGTGGTTCCACAGGAGGCTAGGGGTGGGGTAGCCATATGGTCCTGCAACCCCATTGCTAGGTGTATACCTGGAGGAAATGAAGTAGGGAAACAAATGGACATTTGTGCACTGGTGTTTATGGCAGCAGTGTTCACGATTTGCAATGGATGGAGGTGGCCTAAGGGTACAATGACTGAGGAATGGAAGGGGGAACTGTGGTGTATACATACAATGGACTACTGAGTGGCTGCAGGAAGAAATGAAGTTGTGAGGCAGGCAAATAGGTGAATGAACCTTGAGGACAGTTTGTTGAATAAAATGTCAGAAACAAAATGACAAATATTATCATGCTCACTCATGGACTAACTATAATATGCTAACTCAGAGAACTGAAGTTGACAGCATGGGTGATCGGGTTGGGGCCTATTGTAAAGGGTCCTAGATTGTAAGCTCTTACAGCAGTCACGTCTGTTCTGGAATTGTAACTGTTATTTTTAAATTCTGAGATGCTGAGCTATTTGTGTATAGTCTGGTCATTCCCTGAAACTTCGGGTATTTATGTGACACCTGAAGACTCAGAGCTAGAGCACTGAAGCTATGAAAGTCAGCAGTACCCCATAGAGCAACTGTTAAGTTGAAAAAAGTGATCCAGCTTCAACTGGAGAGATGAATGAAGCGAGAATGCATCACTGGGTGATTTGGGCAGAATCCCCTTGGGAACTGGGGAGAAAGGAGGAAGTATTAAACTTCCCCATCTGGGGAATTCCTGATATTCTCACAGGCAGTGGGGAGAATCCATTCAGTAGGCTGAGCCCTTGATCTTGGGGTTCACCCCTGTGAAACTTATTCCTGCGAAAGAGAAACTATGCCTGCTTATGATTGTGCCTAAGAGTCACCCCAGAGAACCTCTTTTGTTGCTCAGATGTGACCTCTCTCTTTAAGCCAACTTGGCAGGTGAACTCACTGCCCTCCTCTATAACTGGGACGTGACTCCCAGGGGTATAGATCTCCATGGAAATATGGACAGGACTCTGGAATGAGCCAGGATCTGGCATCAATGGGACTGAGAAAGCCTTCTTAACCAAAAGGGGGGAGAGAGAAACGAGAGAAAATAAAGTTTCAGTGGCTAAAAGATTTCACATAGAGCCGAGAGGTTATCCTGGAGGTTATTCTTGCACATAATATAGATATCCCTTTTTAGTTTGTGGTGTATTGGAACGGCTAGAGGGAAGTACTTGAAATTGTTGAACTGTATTCCAGTAATCTTGATCCTTGAAGATGATTATATAGCTTCTACAATGTGACCATGTGATTATGAAAACCTTGTGACTGACACTTCCTTTATCCAGTGTATGGACAGATGAGTAAGAAATTAAGGACAATAAATAAATAAATAATAGAGGGAGGATAAGAGGTAAAAAAAAAATTGAGTAGATTGAAATACTAATGGTCAGTAAGAAGGAGGGGTAAGTGGTATGGGATATATGAATTTTTTTCTTTTTGCTTTTTATTTCTTTTTTTTTTGCAGAGATGCATATGTTCTAAAAATCATCATGGTGATGCACAATTATGTGCTAATATTATGATCCATTAACTGTATACTTGGGATGGACTGTATGTGTATGAAGATAGCTCAACAAAAATATTAAATAGAAGAAGTGAGAAGGAATTTAGCGTGGTTCAATACAAAAAATCAAACAAATATGAAAGTAGGCATTAACAGAAGAGCTGAGAGACAGAAAAGGTATAAGACTTACAAAGATAAAATAGCAAAATGGCAGAAGAAAGTCCTGCATTATTAATAGTGACTTTAAATATAAATGGATTAAACTCTCTACTCAAAAAGCAGAGATTGCAGATTGAATAAAGAAGCATGACCCAACTCTGTGCTGTTTTTAAGAGATTTACCATAAATTCTTAGATACAACTACATTCAAGTGAAAGGATGGAAAAAATATACAGTGTAAGTAGTATCTAAAAGGGATCTGGGATAGCTATACTAAAGTCAGATAAGGTATACTTTAAGTTAAAAACTGTTATGAGGGAGAACGGCGATTATTATATACTGACAAAAGTGTCGATTCAACAGGAAGATGTAATAAATTATAAATATATGTGTTCCTAACAGCAGAGCCCCAAACTATAGGAAGAAAGTACTGACAGATTTGAAGGATGAAATTGATGGTTCTATATTAATAGTAGGATCCTCCAACATATCACTTCCAGGAGTGGATATAACATCTAGACAGAAGATCAGTTAGGAAATATAAGACTTTAACAATACTATAAACCAACTGTCCTAACAGATATATACATAGAACACTTCACCCAACACAAAACAGAATACACATTCTTCTTGAGTGCATATAGGTAATTCTCCAGGATAGACCATATCTTTCATCACAAAACAAGCCTCAATAAATTAAAAAAATATTGAAATCATACAGTGTATCTTTTCTGATCACAATGAAATAAAGGTAGATTCAATAACAGAGAGAAAAATGGATACACAAATATTTAAACTAAACAACGTACTCCTATAAAACCAACGAATTGAAGAGGAAATCACAATGGAAATTAGGAAATATCTTAAGGAGAATGAAAATGAAAGTACAACATACCAAAACTTATGGGATACAGAAAGACATTGCTGAGAGGGAAATTTATAGCTCTAAGTTTAAAAAGAAGAAAGATTTCAAATCAGAGAACTAACCTCAAAACTGGAAGAACTAGAATAAGTACAGCACACAAAACCCAATGGAGAAAGAAGGAAATAAAGATTAGAGTGGAGATAAATAGAAAACAAAAACAACAGAATCAACAAATTCAAAACTTGATTCTTTGAAGAGATCAATAAAATTGACAAATCTTTAGCTAGATTGATAAAGAAAAAACAAAAGAGGATGCAAATAATTAAACTCAGAAATGAAAAGGGGGACATTACTACTGACCCCCTGAAATAAAAAGGACCCACAAAAGGATACGATGAACTGCACACCAACAAATTAGATAACTAAGATAAAGTGGACAAATTCCTAGAAACATACAAACTATCTAAACTGACTCAAGAAGAAATAAGTTCTTAACAGACTAATAACAAGTAAAGAGACTGAATCAGTAATAAAAACCTCCCAACAAAGAAAAGCCCAGAACCAGATGGCTTTATGGGAGAATTTTACCAAACATTCCAAGAAGAGTTAACAACACTCCTGCTCAAGCTTTTCCAAAAAATTGGAGAGGAGGGAAGACTCCCTAACTCATTCTTCAAGGCCAATAGCACCCTCATACCAAAGCCAGATAAAGATACAACAAAAAAAGAAAATTGCAAACCAATATCTCTTAGAAATATAGATGCAAAAAAAAAAACCCCTCAAAAATACACTATCAAGCCAAATCTAACAGCACAATAAAAGAATTATATGCCATGATCGAGTGGGATTTATCCCTGTTATGCAAGAATGGTTCAATATAAGAAAATCAATTAATGTAATACATCACATTAAGAGAATGAAGAAAAATTTAAAACCACCTGATCATCTCAGTTGACACAGAAAAAACATTTGACAAAATCCAGCAATCCTTCCTGATAGAATAGGAAGTAGAAGGCAACTTCCTCACTATGATAAAGGGCAAAGATGAAAAACATACTGCTAACATCCTACTTACTTGCAAAAGACTGAAAGTTTTCCCTCTTATGTCAGGAACAAGACCAGAATGCTCACAGTCACCACCATTATTCAATGTTGTATGAAGTTTTAGCAAGAGCAGTTAGGTACGAAAAAGAAGTAAATGACATCTAAATTGGGAAGGAAGAAGAAAAACTCTCTTTTTTCAGGTAATGTGATCTTATATACAGAAAATCTTGAAAAATCTACAGTAAAGCTCCTAGAGCTAATAAATGAATTCAGCAGTGTGGCAGGGTTCAAGGTCAACACCCCCCAAATCAGTAGTGTTATATACACAAGCAGTATAAACTGGAAGAAGAAATCATGAAAGAAAATTCCCCTCCCTCAAGGCCTGTGTTATGACAGCAGCTTCCTGCTATAGCAGGTCCCTCATTCCCTCTCCATCCTTGGTTAGCTCTGTTCACCCCGGCCATATCTCTCTAACTAGTCCTTTCTTAAAAGGTCCTCAAATCACCTAATGAGTATGCCAGCAAGGACATTGATTGATAAGCACTTGATGGTTTCCAAAGCATTTTCACCTCCTTTATCTCTGACATTCATAATTCATCGTTGTAAAGTGGGTACGATCATCCTAATTTTACTGATGAGGAAACTCAAGTTTTGAGTTTCACCAACTTGTCCCAAGTGGATCTGTTGCCTCCAAATCTGGTGCCCTTTCCACCACATGCCAATGACATTGGCAGTCTTGCTCACTCTTATACTTACCTGCAGTGCGTGGTGCAGAATCAGTGCTCAGTTGACATTTCTTGATAAGAGTAAAACAAATGACCAAGAAGCAAGATCTTGAAGGAATGGGACAGAAGATGGAGAAAGTCTTTCCTAGCAGAGGGTGTCTTGGATTGCCCCCAGCAGGGTGCCTGGTAAATACTAGGTGCTCAATAAATAGTTGTTCAGTGTTGAATGAATGACTAGAACTTTGGAGGTGGGCCTTCCCAGGGTGTCACAGCAGCAACCTGTGAGCAATGCATATTTGATGTAGGAATACCCAAGAAAGAAACTGCCAGAGAAAAGGGCATCTGCTTCCCAGCTTGACTGGAACTTACCCTGTCTTTACCATGCCATCATTCCCCAAAACAGGGAACTCTGCCAAATCAAATTGTGCTGACTTTATCCTTGTCTGGCTTTCTTCCCACTGCCTGACCCCCATGCCATGTTAAAAGTAGAAATTGCTTTGCAGAAGTTAAACAGCAGGATGTCGGTGAGGCTGGTGGCTGGTGGCTCACAGGGCTGAGGTCTTCTGAGTTTGAACTGGCCCACGGGATGTACAGCCCTATAGGGCACTGCTATGTGCCTCTGATTGGGAAGTTCAGAGTCATCACATCATGCAGTCTTTCATCAGCTGCAGTTTCTCTAGAAATGAGAAAAAGTGTGATGGAGGGATGTGTGCCAACGTCATCTCATTATTTATTTTTGCTACAAAACAGTCTTCTAAGGTGACATACATCAGGAGAGCATCTCACAGTGCCGCTTGGGTGACACTTCATATTTCGTTGAGCAGATCCTCCCTCGGTACAAACGGTCCTTCTGCCTGATTAATGACATCTCCTTCAACCTGGCTCTGTGTGCCTTTCACGTCTCTCTGGGTCCCCTGCGGGGCTGCCTGACTGGCTTTTCTCCAAGATGACAGCTGACCCAGAGCGAGTTCATTGCAAATCTCAAGGTCACCCCCTCTTTGTTCCCCCACCCCCCCGCCTCCACTCCCCACTACACTGAGACTGGTTCACTCGAAGAGGCTTCATGATATAGCATGCTGGCTGAAAAACGTTTTCCTCTAGCAAACGCCTGCACACCAACTTCTAAAGATACGCAGATGTCCAGAAAGAACTGGCATTCACTCTTAGTACAACAAGACTGGATTCTCAGACAGTAAAGTGAGGTGGTCAAGAGAATGGATCCAGGTGTAACCTCTTTGAGCCTCATGTTCCTCATCTGCCCAATGGGGATAATATTACCAGGTCATGAGGTTACACTGGAAGGTAAATGAGACGAAGCATGTGCCATGCTTTGCATAGAGTAACCGCTCAGGAAATGTTAGGTCTGTTATTATAGTTTATAAAAATAATTAGGCAAGTTTTCCAAACATCAGCCAAGGTGAAGCAAGCTTTAATTACCATCTGGGTGGAGGGATTTGAAAATGGTGGTGCATGAAGATGTGACTCTTGCCTCCTCATCTTGGAAGAAGAGTTATGCCTATAAATCAGGCCAGGAGGATATACAAGGAGCCAGGGACTTTGGGTGCATTAGTCAGGGTTCAAACTAGGAAAGCAAACCTCTGAAGTTTTGATGCAGAGGATTTAATGTAGGGAACAGGTTATATAGTTCTTTGTTCTCTCAGGGGTGGTGGTGAGGTGGACAAAGAACTGAGGTGCCAAACTGAAACCATGAGGACACCCAGAGACTGGAAGCAGCAGAAACCACTACCACACTTAGGCCAGGGAAATAGGGGGAAAAGGAGGTGGTGTGGGAGAGCCCAGGAGCTGGAGTCATCCTTTGGAGGATGGAACCATGGAGGACTGCAGCAATAGAAGCTGGAGTTACAGAGGAGACATAGCCTCTACCAGAGATGCTGCCTGGGGTGGAGAGGAATGGGGAGAAAGATCCTGATTTTCTCTTTCTGGCCAAACAAAGCCAGTTTTGCAAAGTATTCTGGGAACTGCTGCCCATGGAGATCAGCTCCTCCATGATGCAGAGCTGAGCAGGAGAAGGTGAGGGAGGGAGGTAAGGGCACATAGGTTCAGGTTTGGCACAGGGATTAAAGTAGGATTGCCAAATAAAATAAACGATGCCCAGATAAATTTGACTTTCAGATATATTATTTATTTATTTATTTATTTATTTTCCTTTGAAATCAGATATATTTTTTAGTATGAGTATGTTAAAATTATTCCTTATTTATGTGAAATTAAAAGTTTACTGGGTTTCTTGTACTTTTATTTGCATACCTGACATCCCAAGTTTGAAGGCGATTCTGGAATCAGTGGAGGATCCCAACTCTCCAACCACAGTAGCTGGGTGACAGCTTAGGAAGAGGTAGGAGAGAAAAATGGGGATGCTGAGCAACCCTGATGAGGTTTGTCAAGTAGATTAATGCTGTTTCTATTAGTCTTAAAGAGATTAATTCATTCATCTTCCCATCTGCCCAACCTACGTCTATCCTATACACCTATCTATACATACACACCTTCCCTCCCTCCTTCCATCTGTCCGTCCATCCATCCATCTCCTACATACTGAACACCTGTTATATGCCTGGCATTATATTGGGCAATGAGAAAACAACAGTGAGGAGACAGTTTCTTCCTGTGGACAGCTTTACATGCCAGTTAGGAATAAAGTCAAGAATACATGAAACCATAAAGTACATGAGAAAACTACTTGCTACAGTTTTAACCAGGTCAATGAAGGGTTGTACACAATGCTTGGATAATCAGAAAAGGCTTTTGCAAGAATGATCATTCAAAACAAGACTTGAGAGATTGGTAGGATGTATTTAAGTGAATGGGGGTTGAGGATGAGGGGGCCAAAAAGACAGAGGGAACAGCATCAACCTTGCTGGGAAGGGATTTACTGTGTTTGGGGGCCTAGCAGAAAGTCAGTGTGAGTCCAGGGTAAGGAACGAGCAAAGTTGAGATGAGACAGGAGTGGTAAGTGGGGGGCAGGCTGCTGTGCCATACGGAGGTTGAACAACTCCTCAGCATGCAATTAAAATTATACATCAGTGACTGGCAGGCCCCTGATTTGTTCAGGGAACACCAGCATGACCATATGTGGCATATCTCAGCCAGAAAATGCTGGAACTTATAAGCCACGATAAGGAATTTGGGTATTATTTGTTAGAACTGTGGTGCAGCATAAATAGATTTGCATTTTAGAAAGATCATTTCCTTGCTCGGTAGAAAATGAATAGTAGTGGAGCTAGAGAGGATTGGAATAGACCTGCTGGGAGAATTCTGAAGTTACTGAAGTGAATGACGATGGTGGGTGTTAGTGATGAAGGGAAGAGATGTGGATGGATGGGAGACGCCTTCAGGTGGAATGATGATGGTGAACTGAACTGGTGTGTTAGTAATGAAGAGAAGACATGCGGCTGGAAGGGAGATGTCTTCAGGTGGAAGGTGGGACACCAGTAGACATCGACGGAAGGAGGGGTCATGAACAAGGGATGTATGACCCAAGTTTCCAGTTTGGACAGTGGGTGGGTGGTGATAGTGGTCCCTGAGATAGGAAGCAAAGGTACTGTGAATCATTAGAGAAATCATAATGCATGAGAGAATTTGTTTAGTTAAAATCCAAATAAATCCAACTAAATTTATCTCATGACCTCATTTTATAATTAAACTAAAATAAGCTCTCCAATTTCTTTGGCCCAAATATTTCCTTAATATATTGAACCATCTATTTCTGGGTGTTTATTTTTCCCCTTCCTTTCTTAGGACAGTATAGTTTCACCACTTGATCATTTCTGACTGTGTACTAAAGCCAGATCAGTTCATTAAAATACTTCTGTATTTCATTGATTCTAAAACACATTAAAAAACCATTTTATCATCTCAGAAATTGAGATGTGTCTCGCATCTCAGGATAGTGTCTTACAATTTCTACCAGCTAGACAGCCGCTTTGATATGATTTCCATGGTCTGAGCATTTGCAGACGTGGTTCTTGTTCCTGGTAGCCTTACTGGACAACTTGACTCCATGATATTTCAGTAGACAAACTGTGAAGGGCCATTTGAGGAAGACCTATGAGTTCCGGTTGTTGTCTGTAATCTTCCATTGACACTAAAGAAGATTGAGAAAGTGGCAGCACTGAAACTTGGAGGCTGGGTTCAGCAGCTTGGAAGAAAACACTGGAGACAATGGCGGGACACTTTTTGAAAGACAGCCATATCGTCGATGCCCTCGATGATACAATGGATAACATCATGTGAAAAAAACAAGAAGATTCATGACGGAGTCAAAAGTGATTTAGAAGAATTGGATTCTGACTGTAATAAGAGTTTAAGGAACACCCTTGCCAATTTCTTTTGCATCTATTTCCCTTATTATGGGTGCAGAAGAATGATACGTGATAAGACATCTGAACAAATAACGGCAGTTATTTGTGTTTTTCTTTCTTATGGCTACATAAGATAGTGAAAAGTCAAGGATGAGTCTCATAAATATAATATGGAAAGATAGAAGTCCCAAACAAAAGAATATATAATGTATGATGCTACTTATATAAAGTTCACAAAAAACAGGCAAAACCAAGATACAGTTTTGGAAGCCAAGTGTGCTGGTTTCAATCTTTGTAGACCCCAGAAAAGGCAAGTTCTTTAATCCTCATTCAGTATTGCTGGGTGGGAGCTTTTTAATTATTTCCATGGAGATGTGACCCACTCAGTTGTGGTGGTAACTTTTGATTAGATGGTTTCCATGGAGATATGAAACCCATTCAAGGTGGGGTTGTTTATTAGAGCCCTTTAAGAGGGAACCATTTTGGAGAAAGCTTTAGAACCCATGCAGCCAGAGACCTTTGGAGATGAAGAAGGAAAACGCCCATGGGGGATCTTCATGAAAAAAGAAGCCAGGAGAGAAGGCTAGCAGACTTCTCCCTGTGCCCTTCCAGCTGAGAGAGAAACCCCAAACTTCATTGTCCTTTCTTGAGTGAACATAACCTGTTGTTGGTGCCTTAATTTGGACATTTTCATAGCCTTGCCTTAATCTGGACATTTTCATGGCCTTAGAACTGTAAACTTGCAACTTAATACGTTCCCTTTTAGAAGCTGTTCCATTTCTGGTATCTTGCATTCTGGAAGCTCGCAAACCAAAGCAGGTGTTATCTTCTGAGAAGGTGGAGGGCCCATGAGGGGGGCTTCTGAGAGGCTGGCATCATTCTATTTCTAGACCTGGGTAATGATCACACAGGTGTTTGCCTTTTGGTTATTCACTGGGCTGTGCATTTATATTTTATAAACCTGTCTCTATGTGTCACATGCCTCAATACAATTTTAAAGTGATGGGTTTGTAATTAATAGCATCTTAAGGTTGATGAAGTGGAGTCACCTTTATATGTTTGTGTGTGTGTGGAGTGTTTCATTTTTCTATTTCCTTGTACATATGCTTCCCTAATTAGTCACAGGTATCCGTATTGTTTTGAGGAGAATCGGGTTGATGTAGTAGAAAGTACAAGCACATGTGTAGCTGTGGTAGTGTGGTGCTGTATGTACCCCAGAAAAACATTTTCTTAAACTTAATTCATTCCTGCGGGTGTGAACCCATTGCAAGTAGGACCTTTTCGATGAGATTATTTCAGTCAAGGTGCAGCCCATCTTAATCAGGATGATTCTTACCCCTGTTAGTTGAGTCCTTTAAAAGCAGAATGAAGTTCAGACAGAGAGAAAGAAATCCACAGGAGCAGCCAGAATCTAAAATTTAATGAAATGGAGAGGCCAGGAGAGGTTGCCAAGTACATCAACCATGTGACGACGGAGCCAAGGACCAAGGACTGCTGGCAGCCAGCCCTCCAACACCAGCCTTTGGGAAGAAAGCATCACCTTGATGACACCTTGATTTGGACTTTGTTTTAGCCTCAGAACCATGAGCTAATAAATTCCCATTATTTATGCCAATCCATTGCATTGGTATTTGCTTGAGCAGTCAAGGAAACTAAAACAATAGCTTACCAAAGAATAGGCTGTTGAATACCCAAAAGAAAGGATCTAAGGGGAGCAGGGCAAAGAGTTTATGCCCTCATGTGACAGAATGGAGAGGGAGCAGCAGACAATGCTTATTGTCTACCTGAGCTAAAGGTGTCCAGGGATGAAGGGAAGCAGAGATGGTATTGGACATGGAGGCATCTCGGAGGAAGGGACCTGGCAGAAACCATGTGGAGCAGAGTTGAATTCACAGTAAGATACAGTCAAGCCAAATACACAGAAGCCTGGAATGGGTTACAGTGTTTATTTCAGGGTACTAATACCACAGGTACGTCAAGAAGTTTCTTTTTGCTCTCTTGCACCTTCTAAATCTTTTATAATGAGTATTTATTATGTTTGTATTAAGAAAAACTGTTATTTTTAATTTAAAAATATGGGCAGGAATTACACCTCCTGTGAGGTTGTGCATGGCTCTAAAGCTTAGTGTTGGCTGTGGATGCTCTTATAAACCAGAGTATATTTACTGCATTTTAAATGTTCAGCCCTACGTGCACTGCTCTTAACATGAAAGGCAGGGCAGGCACCCCAAGCTTCCAGCTGAGAGAGCTTTATGTAAACCCATAGTCCGGAAAAGTCCAGGGTTTCAGTTGCCCAAACTCCCCTTGGTGCCCTTTGCCTTGAGTACCGTAAGTATCGGTGTCCAGAACTTTGGATAGATACAATCTATTGGAGGCAAACATGAATGTGGTTTGAAATGCTTCTTCTCTTTGCCAGTGACAGCAGGCTTTCTTTCAACTATTCCCCAAAGGAACACTTCAACATATGGCACCCAACGCCTTCCTTCTGTGAATGCCTTGAGGACACTTGAGGTGGCATGATAAGTAAAATAGTTCTTGCCCTCAGGGTGCTCACAGTTAGTGAGGGGAAAAAGAGTGCTACAACTAATCAAAATATTGCATGATGATTATTAGGATAGAAGAGTGAAGGAACGTACTTTTCACCCTCCATTCCCACCTTCCTGTGGCATATGCTAAGGCTAATATAATGGTAGGAGATAGATAATTATGTCAGCATAATAATACAGAGGGGCTGAGCTAGTGATAGGTCAATCTTGGCAGGGTGATAGATCTGACTGCCTTTTGGATAATCCACTGAGAGGGAGGCTATGGTGAGTACCTCTCCTGTGCTCAAAGGATCTGGACCTCCTCCCCACAGCTCTACCTAACCCAACAGTGGGGAAAAAAGGAGGAGCTAAATGCCTGAAAATTTGAGCACAAGAAGTGAGCAATGGTTTGAATAAGGTGAGGTTCCAGGAGGGAGGAGAAGAAGAGAATGAGGTCTGAGTGGAAGAGGCTTCCAAGTTGGATAACGTTCTTTGGGATTTTCTTCTTGATTTTCAAGAATAATATCCCAAATCCCAAATAAAGGACTGTTTGTCTAATCTTCTGGGTTTCCTATCAGGGGTTGACTGGCGATGCATATTTATTTATGGCTTTATATCCACACCCTTCTGGATAAAGGACATAGTCCTGAGATTGCAAGAACTATAATCAACATTTATTCAATACGTATTTATCAGGCATTCAAAAGTCACACAAAATGTAATAAACTATAACGTAAATATAACAAAAAATACAAATCATAAGCACTTGTGGTTCAAAGAATGTTTGAAAACTGCACATACCGTGTAACCCGTACCCAGAAATTTATTCAAGAAATAAATTATTATTAGCACTCCTTAGTATCCACCATCACTCTTTTCTGGCCACTACCATCCCCAAGGATATCTACTCGCTGTCCTCTAACAGAATATATTATTTTCCTTTTGATCTTTATCTAAATTGAATAAAATACTAGTATCCTTATGTCTGGCATCCTTAACTCAGCATTGCATTTGTAATATTCATCCATATGGCTGCCTGTAGTTGTCATTTGTTCACTCTCATTACTGTACTCTATTGTATGACTATACCACAATGTATTTATCTTCTCCATACTGCCATTGATGGGACTCTCAGTAGTTTCTGGTTTGGGGCCATTGTGAACAGTGACACAATGAACATTTCCTATGTGTGTCGTTCAGTGAATATATATGCATATCTCTGTTCAGCATATACCTAGGAATGGAATTACTGGGTCATTGGGTTTCATATGTTTAGCTTTAGTAGCTACCGTCAATTAGTTTTTCAAAGTACATGCAAACTTACATTCCCACTATAAGTGTAGGAGAGCTCCAGTTCCTTTACATCTTGGTCCTGACTAGAGATAAGGTGCATAGTGGAGAGTGGAGAGGGACACAGCTGGAGAAATTGACAGCAGCAAGATGTAAGATTTTAAGAAAAGGTGCCACAACGTTTATTTAGTTATTCATTTACTCCTTCAACAAATACCTTATGAGGATTTGCTACATACGTTCTGGCACTCTGTCAGCTCTGGAGATAGATACATCTGTAAAAGGATGGACAGAATTCCATGGAGTTGATCGTCTAGTGGAAAAAGGAGCATCCATTGCCAGAAGAATTATAGTACCAGTCCCAAGCCCTTGTTTTCTGATTTCCATAGCAATTCTAGCCTGTAAATGGATTTCCTCTAGCCCATCCAGTTTCGTTTGGGCCACAGTCTGCTGGGCCCCAACTAGTCTGAGTGGTTTCCCTGGGCATTATAAATTGCTTGGACATCTGGATGAGTGTAGATTCTGAAACACTAATGTCACTCCTAGAGGTCAATTAGAGTTTGGACTGAATCTTTGCAGCTTGTAATGATTACAGCTTTCTGATATATCATCTCCATTTCCCTTGCTGAAGGCAGCTGTAAAAGAAGAGCTCTGCACCTTAGGTGCTGCAGAGTCCTCTTTAGTTCACACTCCTACTTGCTGATGGGCCAAACCATTTTCTTTTTTAGCAGTCTATCCCTCCACACGCCTCCCTTCCTTGATTCTGTTGTAAAAGCCTTTTCTTACCTGAATCACTGTGTCCTGCCTAATGAGATGCAGAGTGTCAGATTTCTTATGATACACAGGCAGGAAAAGGAAGGGTCCCATTGGCAGAGATGTACACTGAGCCTCAAAGACTTCCTCCATGGCCCATCGTGAGGAAGTTATCTAAGTAGATTCAAAGTGTTGGTTAGAACTGGAGATGGACCAGATTTGGAATAGCATAGGGCATCCCATAATGTGGGTTAGGGCCCAAGTTCACTGACCTTCCTAAGTTCACTAAACTTTACCCCATATTTCTTCCGCCACAATTTACTGAGTGCCTACCATGTGCCAGGCATTTGTGATAGGTGCTGACAATAAATTGGTGAGCAAGTCAGGGTCTCTGCCCTTGCAGTTCTTAGGATCTGGTGGAGGAGACAGATATGTAAACTAAAATGCAATGCAGAACATAAATATTACCAATGGGGAAGTCCAGGGTGCTATGGGAGTGTGAAGACGCGGACAAGGAAATCTGACCGAAGCAAGAGGAGACTTAGTCAGAGGATCAGAGTGTTCCAGGCAAAGGGAACGCATGTTTAGAGTCTTGGGAGAAAAAGTACATGATGAGTTTGAGGGACACAAGTGAGTCCTTTAAAACGAGACAGGGCATAGAGAGCAAGGTGAGAAGAGAGAATGTTTTAGAGCTGGGGAGTAGGGGGCAAGTGGGCCTTTTAAGCCAGAGTAAGAAGTTTGGGTTCCTTATACTGGAGAGGGAGGCAGGATGGATTTAAAGCAAAGGGAGTGACATGTTTAGTTTTGCATTTTAGGAAGATGGCTCTGATGGCAGTTTGGCAAAAGGATGGTTCTCTGAATGGTGTGATAATTGGGTAGTTGGGAGAGGGGTCAGATGGTTGTGCAGCGGAATGATCCTTTTAGGGCTGTTCTTGGTTAACATTTGGTGTTTTAGTAGATATTCTTAGCGGTCCACCCATACACTCTTGGCACTCACTGCTCTGGGAATGCTCAGCCCAAGACTTCCAATGGTCAGCAGCTGTGATTGTCTGCCTAATGGCTTTCTCTAATAGCTCGAGCTCAATGGGACTGTGCCCACAGCAGGCCAGTAGTGCCAAAGAAGTGCTCCTTGGAATTAGTTTTCAACCAATGGCTGATGGGAGTTGGCAAATAAATGTCCCAGTCCCTTCCCTCAAGTGGAATAACTCTGAGATGTGCTCTGCATCTTGTTCCAGAATTCCTAGTGGGATTGAGCCTCAATTTCCCACAGTGGTAACCTCAATAACATGCTCTTTATTAGTTTATTTCCTGTCAATGTCTCACCCTATCCCCTACTGTGTTGGACATTTTGATGTGCCATTCAGATATCCTTTCAATGAAGTACTTTTTTCCTTAGCTGCTGGAAGTGCTGTCAGCAAACGGCGTTCAGCTGTCAGTCCCTCTAGGAATAGCTTCAGCTTCAGAAAGTTGCCTTGTCCGAAGTCATACCATTTTCTGTAGCAGCCCACGTCCAGTGACTGATTGACGTGGGATTATAAAGTCTAGCCCATCCCAGCCAAGCTCGGGATTATTCCAGAGGGCTATACTAGCTCTAGAACGAGCTAGTCCAGAGTACTAGTTCTAGAACTCCCTGTAGGGTTGCTTCATGATGTTATTGGGCCTCATTGTGACTCATCTCCCCCTGCTCACCCCTGCTCCTTACCCCTTCCTTCCAACGTATTGATCCCAAGGGCTTTCTTTAATAAGTATCTTGCATGCTAATTCCATCTGGGAGTCTGCTTTTTGGAGAACGCAATCAGTGACACGTAACCTTCCTGGGGTTATCTCTCAAATAAATGAATCGAACTTCAGTCCTTGCCTTTCTAGTTCCTTCTGGGGGAACCTGATCCAAGACAATACTAGATTTTGCTAATAAACTTGGTGAACAATGCTGGCTTATTAAAGGCATGAAAGCCCAGTGGCTTTGGAAGGGGATTATTAAGGACAGTGGGTATTTCTTTGGATTTGGCCACATATTAAGTACCAACTATCCACCACCACCACCACTTGACTGTGGGAATTACTAACCATTAGTACATAAATAAATCCCCTCTGTATCCTTCCTAAAGCGTAGTACATATATTTGCCCATGTGAGAAGCAGCACCCAAGTCAGTGCTCTATTTTGGAGCATCTACCCTTATGACTTTCATATAGGGGCTCACATTTTAAACCAGTGTGTGTTTTCTCTGTCCATAATTTTGTTAATATAATATATGGCATGTCTGGACAGTTATAGCAGTTTCTCATACTCACGTGTCCGCTGCTCTGGGGCATGACTGCTGTGACGATGCTGGTAATGCCGGACCCTGCAGCCCCTCAGCCCAGCTGAATTCACCTGCAGCTATGGACCGTTTCCACCTGTATCCATTTTCTCTGCCCAAGGGCTTTCTCTAGAATCAGGGAGAAGGGTGCCAGAAGTTAATGCCTGGGGAGAAATCATGTGACAACTGCTCCACTCTCCTCATCCTCCACTGGGGCCATGTTGAGGTGTGTTTCAGCTGATTTTTCAAGATCTGTAATGGGACTGAGCCCTCATTCACTATAGTTACTTTACTAACACACACTTTTTTTGTTCTTCTCCCTTCCCTCTTTCACCTTCCCTACTTCCTCACTTATGCTTCCTGGGATCATCTCCCAAATTAACTAGCTGTGTCCAAGTCGATGTTTGATTTTGGGGATACCTACACTAAGACAATTGCTTAACTCTACAGTGAAATGCATCTACTTAGTTTCCATTTTTTAAGCACACCATTCCAAACATACCCCCCAAACTTAGTGAAAATCTGCCCTACTTTTATTTTTTTATATATGATATATACTTATAATTTTTATATTTGTAGGTAAATGGAAAAAAAAATTATTTACATAGATTTACAACAAACTAAATCCACCAGCCAGTTGAAATCCTTCTCTGTGTCAAAAGAGGAAGCACTCTTTGGATTTGACAGTCGGGCCATGAGAAGTTTCTTCCATTCATAGGTCCATTTCTTAGTCCAGCAGAAAAGAATAGAGTTTTGGAATTTGTGCCTTGTCACAAGTATGTTGGAAAGGAAGTGTCAGACCATGATTGAACTGGAAGGAAGAATATACGGCACCAGCTTTTCTTTCCCTGCGCATCTCATGGTACTGCTTTTTCATTCCACGTCACAAGTTTGGGAAGGCCCATCTGCCTGTTTGATTAATGAGCCCTCTCTGCAAAAGCAACAGCGATAAATGTCCTCTAGGAACCTAGTGAAGAGAAATGAAGAAATAGGATGGCTAATTTTTAGCCATTATTTTGGAGTCTGAACTCTTTCTCCGCATCAATTTAGCTATTATTTCAAAAACTAATTAATCTTCACTCAGGCAGCTCCTAGGGACCCGTGTTTAGATAATTAACAGCCCATGGATTATGAAAAGTCTCACTTGCAAATTTGGCCGTAGTATTTGGGTAGAAGAACATTTTCAGTATTATTCTATTTAAACCCCTCTTCTACCCCATCCTTCATTTCCTGACAATTAAGAGCAAATAATTAACCATGATGGATTTTGCTTACTAACTGGCTGCGCAAATAATGTTCTCCGTTCCTCTTTTTCTTAAACCACCTCCATCTGAGCATTTTTGACCAGCTTTGTAGATAATTGGGTTGAACTAGCTAAGGGTAAGCTTCATTCGCAATTAGCATGCCATCAAGTACATTTGGGCTTTGGGTGGGGAGTAGGAGGAAATTCCCAGGACCCCATCAGAGAAGCATCTTGTAATTTCTCCTTGGCTCTCAAAGACTCCAGCACTCAGGTATGGCTCTATTTGTCAAAAAATTTGCTCGGCCACAGACAAGGAAGAATTTAAGCCAGACAAAGAAGAACTTTGTGATTGAAAGGGTTGACGCACCCTAGAAGAGGTTACCAAAAGAAATGGGAATTTCTATGAAACTTCCAAATAACCCTCCTCTGGAAATTTCATTCATTTAACAAATTATATGCTGACCATGTGCCAGGCACAACAGAAATTTCTGAAAACAGCAACAGCAACAACAACATAAAAAAACAGTGGCAAGGATAGCAAAATGTATAATCTAATGAGGAGGACAGGTATTAATTAAATGACTGACCCAATTTTTAAAAATATTACATGCTTTGAAGATACAGGATGATCTAGAAGCATCTAACAGAAAGATGTTACCTAAGGAGAAAGAGTGGTACTTAAAGTTTGGGAAGGGTTCTCTGAGCAAGGACATTTGAGCTGAAACCTGAAGGATAAGTAAGTGTGAACTGTTTTGGTAATTGTATCCAGGGAGAAAAGCATGTGCAAAATCTCTGAGGTTTTGAAGGAGCTTGGAGTGTACAAAAACAAGGTTAAAAAGTCAGTGTCTTTGGGATACAGAGAATAGAATTATTAAAGATGTATTTATCTTAAAGGTTTTTAATAGATTTTTCCTATAAATAAAAGTTTTTCCTTATTTTAAAATTAATACCCAAAATTAGAAGCTAGAAAACTGTAGCTGGGTAGGGGAAGTGGAACAAAATCTAGCAAAGTTCACCTGCCATTAAAAATGTATTAGAAAAAAAATGTATTAGAAACAGGGTGAGGGGTGGTTCAGTGGTAGAATGCTTGCCTTCCACACGGAAGACCTGGGTTCAAATCCTGGACCATGCACCTCCCCCACCCCCCCAAAAAATGTACTAGAAACATTATAACTGTCCCATTTGACTTTTGATTTCATGGATGGTATTTCTTAGAATGAGGCTATTTCTTAGAATGAGCAAATAAATAAGCAAATAAAAGCTTAATAAATAATAGTATACATTTAATACACATATATGGCAAAATTTATCAAAGTATCAAGGACCTGGCTGAGGAATGGGAGATGTCTGTATCAAACCATGCTCATAGGTAACCTGATGCCTACAGTATTTTAGGGGGGAATCACTAGGGACAAGCTATTTCCCAGCTAACCTCAGAAAGCCCCTTCTAGGGTTTCTGGTTCCAGAGCAGTCCAGGCCCCTTTCTAGCTTCTTTCTCTGGTTTCCTCTCCTTGAAAACATCTCCTTGGATCATGTCTCTTCAAATTATGGGAGAAGAAAGTAAATTACTGACTTCATGCAATCCTAAAAATAATGGCCATGAATATAACTGGGGTATGGCAAGTGAATGATTTGTGAAGGGGCTTTTAGCACTGTTAAGAGACCGAGCAGTTAATGAACGTGAACTTTGGAAGCAGATTAAAGCACTCTGTCAGATAAATCCCTTAGCAGGAAGATTATGTTTATTAAGAACTTCATAATTTACTTAGCACTCTTTCACCCTCCCTCTTTCCAGATTAGTTCTTTAGGAAAATTGGCTTACTTTTGCTCCCAGGAGGAACTGAAGGATGGTGCAGGCGGGCACAGAGGACCGCTGGCTGATCAGCAGAGAGAGGAGCAGGCCTGGAATTTTCCTTCAGAGAGCAGGTGTGGTCGGGATGGATTTATCCATCTGGTGCATTAGATGAATGCCTAGGATCCATCATATTTGCTGGGGCCCACAGAAGGTTTTAATTCCTTTTAAAGTCAGGAGAAGGAAAAAATGAATATCATCCATCCTAGATTATATTTGGCCTTATGTGAACACAGTCATAAAATATAATTTTTAATATTTTTTTTTTTTAAGGAGGAAGGGATTCGGAGTCACACGTCAAAGGCTGTGTAGGGACCGTGAAAGTCATATTGTGGCCATGGGCGTGGGGAACGCTGCCTTCGCGTCCGCCCCCCCTGTCTTCCGGTCCGACAGAAGCCCAGTTTTCCTTCGGGGCATCAGCCTATGAGAGTGGCGATTTTGTTGATCCTGCCCCCAGGAACGGTCAGGTGACTCAGGCCCAGCCAATCAGAGCCCCACTCCCTCTGCCCTCTGTGATTGGCTCAGAATGAGTGAGTGTCCCAAGTGGGGCCAACCAGGGCCAGGGCTCAGTTCTCGGGCTTCCTTGGAGCCCTGGGAGAGGAGGGACGGAATGGAACCCTGGAGATGCTGGGCACCATTTCTACCTATGCAGGAGAGAGTTTGAGGAAGAAACCAGAAGCATCGTATTTTCCAGCAATTAGAGTTTGGGGACTTTAACTTCAGACCTGGGCCATCTCCCTATGCTAGGATTTCTCAGGAGAGAATCTGATTGGGTCATCCTCAGTTAGGTGTCCACTTCTGGCCCAATCAGCCTTGGCTAAGGGTTAGGTGTGGCAAAAAGTAAGGCTATACAAACATGGCTGTGAGGACTCGGTGCCGTGCTTGGGTGTTTCAAGGGACTCCTGAGCCAGATAGCAGATGTCAAATATAGTTATTTGCTTTAGAAACTAGTTTTCAGGTTGGGCAGCTGCGAATGCCAGTGACGTGGCTTGGCTTCTGATTTGGAGTGGGAGATTTCAAGAAGTTTTGATCTAATTCAGAAGATCGTGGGATGTCATAATCAGTGGCTATGTGCAAAAGATTCTGTTGTTAAGTATGTCTAGGAAATGCCAGCTTAAATGGCACCAGGTAAACTTCTTTCCTGTCGGCTTCTGTGATCCTTAATATGTTCATGTGCATTTTGAATCACCAAGATTGAGTGTGGGGAGATATGGAGGACCCAGTATTTCTCAAACTTGTTTGACCACCAAAGTAGGGATTTCAGGGAATTCACTTTCTTGGAATTTCAAAGGAATTCACTGTCTTGAAGAATATAGTTTAAGAAATGCTAATAAAACTTGATTACATTGAGAGCATTGAATGTTGTAAAGGAAAAACATTTTATAGAATCTAAAATCCTTAAAAAAAAAAAGTCCTCATTTTAAAAGTTGTAACTGAGAAATGCGGTTTTGAGAAGCTCACCATTTTAACTACTAGAATACGTGAAATCTTGTGTCAGCTTCATCACTGTTAAAAATAGTAAAAACCCAACCTTTAATGTTCTATCTAAGGCTCAGGCACTCCTGAGTTCCATTTTATAGCTGATAAAACTGAGGCACAGAGAAATAAAGTAACTTGAATGTGGTAGACAAATTGAATCTAGGCATTCTGCCTCAACTCCTGTTCTCAACTCCTATGCTAGTGGTAAACTAATCTGCCATATGACCCAAGGCAAGTCTCTTAGCCTCAGTTTCTTGATCTCTAAACTGAGGGTGCCAAACTAGAGGTTTTTGAAGCAATTCAGCTTTATCTAGATTTCCTATGATTTGGTAGCTATTAACCCCACCTTAAGGAAAGCAGCCATTGATAAAATGTCTTCCTTGTCTGCTGGACTAAGTGATTTAAGATGTGGAGGAGAGTGGAGGTAGAACTGAGAGACTTTGCTTGTAAACAGGAGCAGCAGCTTTGAATGGAGATTTCACCACTGCAAAATGACATGCTTTCTCTCCAAGGCTGATTTGTGCTAAGAGAACCCGTTAAAATGAAGTCTCCAGAGAAGTCTCCATTGATTGCCCACCCAAATTTAGCTGAGATATCAGATGACCAGCCAGAAGTCAAGGGCTGCTCCAGACACCTAGGCCTCTTTCTTTGCATGCGATGACTAGACCTTTGAGCCAGTCTCAGCACTTCGCTGGCCTGCCATCTGTCAGCCTTGAGTCATCTTGTGTTCTTCTGGCTCTGCATTGCTCATATGGGGCAGATGTCATATGCCAGGATTGACACTTCCTTGGGAACCAAGAGGGACAGAGTGGAGGAGACAATGTTGGAAAAATTTTAGATGATGCCAGATACCTCTAGTCTTCCTTACACTTTTCAACTCATAAGGGTCTCACAGTGGTGCTGAGAGGTAGATAAATAAAAATAAATATATTGATTGGCATTGTGCAAGTATCCTATTATATGACAGATACAGATTGTCATCTGTAAAATGGCAATAATAATATATTACATATCTGGTACATATCAAGTGCTCAGTGAATGTTTATGATTATTGTCTCAATCTTGCTAAGTATAAGTACTCTAAGCTTCATCTGATGAGAATGCCATATTTCATGTAAAATACATAGCTGTCTCATTCCACCCAGTTTTTTTTTTTCCTGGTTAAAAATGTCAAGAACAGGCAATGCCATTCCCTGGATTGTGGAAGAAATCCTAGAGAAATTGACCTTATGCTCTTCTGGAAGGGTGCTCTCCATGCACCAGAAACTCTGTCTCATTTTGTACCCAGAAGGACATTTTGAGACACTGGGTGCATTTCGTGGTAGACAAATAGATGGTTTGTATTCAATGACTCTGATGGCCCTGCAGTTTAAAAATGCCCTGAAATATTAATAGACTTACCAACTGCTGGGTGATTGCATAGTTGAAAAGGCACAGGAAGCCTTTGGGACAGAATTGCTATGTGCTAGAACAGAAATAATGGGAAAAGAAAAACTGTGGATTGGAGGGAGTGGCTGCCCAAATTGAGCAGAGCTATTATCTGAAGGCAGGGACCATATCTTCTCTCTTCTGCGAGGTGAACTGAATATATTACTTGGCTCTATGAAGGAAGAATTAAGTAAAGACTGAGTTGAGTTAGATGCTGGTCACAGATAAATGGAGAAGTAGTTAAGTTTTAGTGCTTTCTTCACCTCAGTCTCCGTTTCATCCACATAAAGATACAAGAACATCTCTTCCTTGTGGTTTTGGAAACTGCTCTCTGGATAAGCCTTCCATACTCTGTGGAAGGCCATGTATAGTTATGAAGACACTAAGCTGCACGTAAAACACATTTATAGTAGCTTATAGCGTGAAGTTGGGGGGAGGTAAGTTACTGGTGTTGTTTCAGTGAGTGGCTTAGAAATGCCAGGACCAGTGTTTCTGCTCTTTCTTCAGTTTTCCCCTCATGCTTGTTACTTCAAGGTCACATGACAGCTGTTTAAGTTTTAGATATCTCCTATATTCAAGGCAGAAAAGAACAGTGGGAAAAGGTAAAGGGGCCAAATCAGCTGCTTCTGCCTCCCCTTCCATGAAAGCAAATGCTTTCTTAAGATTGTCCCCTCCGTGGACTTTTGGTTAGATTCATTGGCTGCAACTGGATGACTTGATCATCTCCAGCTGCAAGAGAGGCTGGAATGATCAACTATACAAAATCATTATCCTTTATCCATTGCCTGCCACTTTACTTCTCAAAAAAAATGTTTTTTTTTCAAGAAAGGAGAATTTATATTGCTGAGGCAATTAACAGTGTCTGCTGTTGTCCTTTTACTTTATAGTCTGAGATTGTGATCTTCTTGGAAAACTATCTGCTGAATATTATTTTTTTGAAACTCAAAAACCTTTATCTCTGGGCTTACAGATGCTTGGAAAATGTTTAAATGGGGAACTGACTGTATGGATTTCTGCTGACTTATCCAATAGGCTAAGCAGTGTCATTGGTGACATTTAATATATCTTGCTTCGAAGCTGGATTTTTGATAGAAAGATACCTAATTTCAAGGTATGATTCCAATAACAGGATCTCAGCTAACAGTGGGCCAGTGAGGGCAAATTCTCACTTTCCATAGAACACTGCAATGGGCAGCCATCCTCTGGTTAAGACTTTTGTTGCTTTTCAGTTTTGTGGCGAGAGTCCTACAGTATCAGTACTAGAAGGAGGTTTTGATTATGATGACCAATAGGTAGAATTTACTGAACACCTGCCACCTGGTTGGCAGTCTTCTAAGTTCTTTATAATTATCAACTCATTTTATCCTGATGACAAAGCTCCAAAAAAGATACTATTATCTCTGTTTCCTCCAGACAAAAACTAAGATCCAAAAAGATTTAGTAACTCACCTAGTCATATATTACAAATGGAGGCGCTTGCATTCAAATCCCAACTGCTTGATTCCGGAGCCTGTGCTCATATACTTTTGAGAAAATGACCTTTCTAAAAATAACAGCTATCCTTGATGGAGAGTCTATGTATACAAAAATAGCACCTGTCATTGTAGTACACATTTACTTAAGCGTATTACATATATTTTCTCATTTGATTTTCATAACTTTATGAGGTAACTACAATTCTTATGCTCCTTTTACAGATAAAGAAATCAAAGCACAGAGAGGTAAAGTGACTTAGTCTTTTACCAGAGCTTTGTATGGGCCGAGTTCAGGTTTCTCTAGGTCCCGAGCTCAGAATCTTTCTTTGTGACATTTTGCACCTCTGTAGATCACTTCTTTTTTTTTTTTTTTTTTTTGCGGGGTGGGGGAGGTACGTGGTCTGGGAATCAAACCCAAGTCTCCCTCTTGGAAGGCGAGCATTTTACCACTGAACCGCCCATGTCCCCTTAATCACTTATTTTTAAACCCTTAATTTTACAGATGAGGATTCAGTAGAAACAAGATGAAGAAATAAGATGAAGAAAAGCTCACAGGAAGTCTATGAGGTAAGGGATGTTACCTCCTTTTCACATTTATTAGTCATGAAACATGCTAAGCTGCTATAATAAAGAGGTCCCCAAATACAGTGGCTCAAACAAATGGAAGCTTATTTCTATCTCATGTGTCAGGAAGAGGTGGGTTGTCCGGAGCTAGATTGCATTTCTGGAGTCAAGGAAGCAGTTCTACTTCTTGTAATTTCTTGGTAAGGACAGAGGATATATGGAGGGAGAAAGCTTGCTTTTAGTAGCACGATATAGAAGTTACATATACTGTGCAATTCATCCTCCTTACACCTCACTGACCAGAATGTAGTCACATGCCACACCCAGATGCAAGGGAGGCTGAGAAATGTCTAGATTGTGGCCTTAGGCTCCAGCAAAACTTAGGAGCTTCTGTAATTAAAAGGAAGATGTGAAAAATGGATACTGGGAAATAATCAGCAGTCTCTGACACATCCCAGATAAGGAAATGGAGGCTCAGAAGGGTAACGAAGATGTGCCCACTGCCACATAGTAACATACGTGGACATGGACATTTTGAGGAAGACTAGAAGTGGCAGAAGTTTCAGGGTATGGGGCAGTGGCTTGGCAGGCCAGGTACTGGTGCAGAGAAAGTGAGTTGGAAAGCCCTGAATGGAGAAGTATCGGTTACCATGGTAAAAGTATGGGGGACCTGGAAAAGCCAATCTTAAAGGTTAGAAGAATGAATACTTGGGTGTTCAGTTATGCTTGTGGAATGAATGATGTGATTTGAGGCACTAACAGGAAACAGGGCTTCAGGACTGCACAACTCCAGGGAGTACCAGTTGCAAATAGTACAGTGGAAGTGCTCCCCCCTGGAGCTGTGCAACATGTTGGTGCTCCCTGGAAGGCTCTTCTGCTACTGCCCTGTAGCAGGCTGGGTTCCTTGGGAGAGCTGATCGTGGGATGGTGGCTGGTTTGCGAGAGGTTTGTTAGGAAGAGCTCTTGGAATCAACATCTGTGGGGTGAAAGGAAGGAAGCAGGATTGAACACAGAGGAAATTGAGCTACAATGCGGTCTTAATGGAAACCTCAACCAACTTCATGAGGAGTTCTGAAGATAAGTTTTCGGTTGCCTCTGGTTGGAACAAGAAGGCTGGGCCTGTATACCCCTTTCATCTGTGGTTGGATTACTGCTGCCCTAGGAATGGAGCCATGACCTTGGACAACATGGCTGTCTTCTGATGAGGCAATCTCTCAAATGGGTGGATAGTGGAGGACCATCTGCCAACTCCAGAGGCCGGGTAATAAGCCCTTCATTTCCAAAGGGCAAATTTGGCAGTGCCTCACGCCATCCAACACACCCTCAATCAATGCATTGCCTACCATGTCACTGTCACAGAGTTTTTGTACCTTGAATACTTTGGGCTCGTCAAGGGTTCCCTTTTGCAAAATCTCAGATATCCTTGGATTGGTATCTACTGCTTGTATTTTATCATCATTTAATTAGCAGTTCATTTCACTATCGGTTAGCCCCTCCAGGGGGGTCATTTGCTAGTGGTAGGAAGAGTAATGGGATAGATAACACCAAGACCGAATGGGAAAAGTGAAAGGAAATTCACAGGGAAGCAGGAGAGTGCCATAAAAGGCCTGCTGGGAGGCAGGCAAAGACAAGTTCTTTTCCTCAAGGCAGGCCAGGCCTGGGGTGGGGAGCAGGGTGGAGGATGGAGCACTGCAGGGTTCTGAAGTCGGACTTTGCCAACTACACAATTTTGTTCAAGGCCAACTTGATCACAGACATATCCCCTTCCATCTGTTTGAATTTCTAATTTTCTGTTTACCACGATGGCTGCATGTTCAGATAAATGAGAGATCACAGTTTGATCTGCTTCAGAGTTTTGTTTTTTTTTTTTTTCCCTCCTTGCCCCTGCATAACAGCTCACATTTCTGAGGGCTGCAGCTAAAAAGTGATTTTTAAAGTCTTCTCATTGGCAAAGAAATCGATGGAAAGAAACCTCTCTCTCCTTTTTTTCTACTCTCCATTCTGCATTTAATTTCTGTCTTCTCCAATCCCCTGCTAGGAAAGTTTTGTGTGAGGCCAAGGAACATACTTTATCAGAAAGTTGCCTTGTTAAGGATTGGGGTCCTGCTCGGTGAACTAAGGATGAGGTGCCATTTCCCCACTGTCCAGGCAATTAACTGAACTCCAGGATGGGGTGGAAAGAATTCCACCAGGAAGATGGACTTCTAAGGCAAAGCCATTTGCCAAGGGCAGGGCTGCTGTTAAAACAAACTTCAGGGCAGCCGCCAAGAGAAAGTGGGTGGGCGTGGTGTTAACTCGAGGGACAGGTCAGAGAGGAGGGGACCCTTCAAAGATGGTTTGGAAGGAAAAGAGCTCAGGCGTATTCCTTCGTGGGATAAGGTAGCAAGGTAGCTGGCAAGGAACACAGGCCATTGTAAATAAAAGGAACTCAGATCATAAAGCCCCTGGAACGCAAATGGAAAGTTCTCAGAATCGTATACCCATAAATGTGTTTTGCACCAAATTCAGAATCTTAAATAGCTCTAATGATTATCCTCTCTGTCCATCTCTCACTTTTGGTCTCAGTCTTTACGTTGGGGCTGCTCCACTCTCATCTCTCTACAGAACAGTCTCATCTCCTTTTTACTCACACTTTATGCTACCAAACTGTACAAGACTTTTTAAGGCAGATCTGCCCTCACTCAGCCTCGTGACCTGCTAGCTTCCATTCCTACCGCTAGAGGACGCCTTCCGTTCCTTAGTTTATGTTACTGAGAGCGAGAACCTGATTGGCTCAGCTCATCTTTATGCACTAGACCTCAGTATTGGCTGCTTTGGGGTCAGGTGATTAAATCTGAACCCATCAACTGCCAATAGGAGGTTGGACTCGGTGACACGTGACCTGACGGCTTAAGACCCACCCATCAGAAGGGGCTGCAGTGAGCGTGGTCGCGTCCAGAGACTTGAGTTGAGCCATCCATAGAGTGGAAGCTCCTTGAACTGCAAAGCAGTGCATATTAGCTGGTTCGTATTACTTCCGGGGCAGTGCGGTAGAGGGAAAAAGAGCACTGACCTTGAAACCAGCGGAGAGTTACGAGTTTGATCTTGACCACTTCAGTTCACGTTCTTGGGCCTCAGTTTGTACTGTTCATAAATGAGGGCTTGAACTTGACCACAGCATCTCCCTTTCAGCCGTGATATTCCCTGTTATTGCTCCAACCAACCCTCCCAGAATGACCTCCTGTGAATGACCCAATGAAGAAAATTTAGGCAGAGCTACTCAAACCAGCAGATGCACACAGAAAAACCAAAGTAATTAGGAAATAGACATTAAGTTACTTGAGTGTCCTTGGAGGCACCTAACTTGGCTTTCTTTAGATTTAATGTAATTAGGGTTGTTTGGGGGAGATAGCTAACTTAGGTGGAATGTTTTCCTTGCAGTGTGGAGGGAGAAATTAGTTAAGTGTGGTAGCTTGGGTTTTCCGAAGATGGTCACGGGTATATCGCCTATCCCACATGCTTTTCTAGAGCCTTGCTACTTTGCTATCAAGAGTCTGTATCTCATTATGATTCATTAGGATCATAATAATTATTTCTAAATATACTGAGTGCTTACCAAGTATCAGGTATGATTCTAAGCACCTTGCTTACTTATTTCACTTAATCCTCATGATAATACTAATTTTTCAGATGGGAGACCGGAGACTCTGAGCAGTAAATCATTTGCTGGAGGTCACTCAGGTAGTAAATGACAGAGCTGAGTCTGACAGCAAATCCCAAGCTCTTAATCACTCCTGCTTCCTAATTTTATGGGCAAAGACAGGAAAAGGAAGCAAGGAGCAGAGAGAAGAGGGGAGGGAAGGGGTAGAAATAACCTAAGGTGAGATGTAGGGGAGGGAAAGAAAAAGAGACATAGCAGGTGCGTTTTGTTGAAGCCAGAGAACTGACCCTCTCTAAATGGAGACATACTCAGGCAGGAGAGTGGCAAGGGGTGGGCTGTACAAATTGTCAAGCCATTGTGATGAAGACATCAACTCTCAGCTCTGGAAGAAGGGATGGGAGGCACTGGGGGGCTGACTTTAGAGCCTGCCTGCCATACAGCTGTTCTTCCTATAATGGCACAGAAATATAGAGAGTGAAAGAGGAGAGTGCATTGGAATGAAATACTGCATAATGCATTTGTCTTCTTTATTGAGGAAATCTCCCTATAACTTATCAGTAAGATAGGTTTAAGTGAGTGTTGTAGTTCCTTTTATGTGCCCCTAAGAGGCAGGTTCCACTTTGCCAATGGGGGCTTTTCATCATTCCCTGAACCACAAGAGGAGATCACGCTTTAGAAAAAGGCAAGGTGTTCTAAGGAAAACAAATAAGCAAAAATTTTCACAACCAGAAAACTACAAGCCCAAATGCAAAGAGAATGCAAAATGTGACTCAGACTGTAGATTTCTTTTCTCCCCAACAAATTTTGAGCATACACACGTGCACACACACACACACACACACACACACACACACACACACAGAGCCTAATATGGCTTATAGTTGCATGCACAGATGCAATACTTAATCACGCACGGTAGCTACTCAGAGACACTTAGACATGTAAACATAGCCATATGCCGTCGTCCCCCCCACCCCCAACTATGATTTCTTGAGTACCCAGCCTGAGTTTTTTAGGAGTCTGCTCTGAAACTTGTCTCATTCCTGACTTTAAGGCTAATCTGCTTGGATTCAAATTCTGGTTCTGCTCCTTACTGATGTTGTGACCTTGAGCAAGTTAGTTAACCTCTTTGTGCCTCAGTTTCCTCATCTGTAGCATGGAGATAACATGGCTTCTTCATAGAGCTACCATGAGGATGAAGTGAATTATTGCATGGAGCGTGCTTAGAAGGTTGTCTGCAACACGGCATCCTCCATAATTAGTGATTATACTTGTTTCTCTCTGTTGGGCCAAAGTCCATCATCAGCATCGGCATCATTCTCATCATCATTAGCTCCCATTTTTGACCCCTGGTTGTCAGACCCTCTGCCAAGAGGATACTTGTTTGATCTCGTTCAATACTCAAAACAGCTGCATGAGGTAGGTGCTATTATTTTGACAGAGAAGGCAATTGAGTCCTGGAAAGGCTTAATAACTTGCCAGAGGTCACACCCCTGGTAAGTGGCTAACATAAGACTTGAACTTGTTTAATTCCAAAGCCCTGGTTCTTAACTATATGCAATATCTGAACCCATCAATGAGTTTCTCTGAACAGGAACATCTCTCCTAGGCTGTAAGTTCCCCAAGCTTCCATGCTCGTTTTGTTCATTGCTGTTTTGCAGCACAGAGAACAGGGTTTGACTACAGGAAATCTGTGTCTCTTTGAAAGGAAAATAGATGTTATTAAGCTGCAAAACGAGGGTGAGCTGCAAAATGCTTACCTCGCCGTGCTGCAGAGATTAAATAGGATAGTGTCTTAAAAAGTGCCCGGTGGTCAGTACATGGTAACAGTGAAGATTTTTGTTGAATTGAATGATAAAACGTGACTCAGAGGCTGAAAGTCAGTGATTGGGAGAACAGCGATACCGTCAACAGAACAGGGAAAGCAAATTGGGCTGCTTCAAGGAAACACACAAAAAAACGGATCCGATGTGGGTGGAATATGATGAGCCAGCAATCTCCTACATCTACACGGAGTGATTAGCAGGCATTTGGGAAAGGAGAGTTAGTGGTCATGACAGAATGAGGGCTGTCAAAGTTTAGGGGATGATCCCAAGGATTCCTGCTTCCTGGTATCCGCCCCCTGTTGTAATCCCATCCCTTTGAATGTGGGCTGGATTTATTGACCTTTCTAACTTGCTTCTAACACAAAGAACACGGCAGAAGTGATGGGATTTCACTTCTGAGATTTTATGAAAAGACTGTGACTTCCCTCTTGGGTGGTCTCCTTTGGATTGCACACTCCAGGAAAATGTCAGGCGCTATGATGTGGTCGCCCTGTGGAGAGACACATGTGGCAAGGAGCAGAGGTCTGCCCACAGCCATGGGAATGAGCAGATCCGCCCCCTTTAAGCCTTGAGATGACCCTGCCCCAGCTTATACCTTAACTGCAGCCTCTGACAACCTAAGCCAGAATCACCTGGATCCCTGACCCAAAGAAAACATGCAATAATAAATATTTGTTATTTTCAGCTACTGAAGTTGGGATTACTTTGTTATGCAGCAGTAGATATTAATACACGTGGGAATGAGTGCGATGGGGAAAGTGTGTAGAAAGAAGAGTCTGAAGTCAGAGCCATTGGAAGGGTGGGAAGAGGGAGAGGAAATAAAGCAGGCGGGTGTTGGGGCTTAGAAGAAAGTAGAGCAACCATCAAAAGGAGGGGAGGGAAGTATAGGTCCATAAAGCGGGCTAATAATTTTGCACTCCTTCAAACTGATATTCTTTAGATGTTTGCTAGACATTTATTTAGAGGAGAGAGTGAGACGTACATAGGGCAAGGGTCTCTCCTCTGTTGACCCAAACAGATGAGCTCTGTCCCAAGCTTGCATGCCTCATTCGGTACAGCAAAGTGCTACACTTAAAGGAGCAACCCTCATCCTGGGCTGTTGGAGACCATTTGCTGTTACTCAAGTATGCTTCCTGGGGAGGTCTCATGTGCCAACCCCCCACCTCCCCCAAACAACTTACAGAAGTGTGCTTTCTAAATGCAGATAGTACTCTCCCTGAGAGGAGTTCTGGTCAATGCAATTATCTTCACCTTGTTACATTCCCAGTGATGTTTTAGAGTCCCTAGCCTGGAGCCCTGGGCAGCTGCCCGACTGCCCTGCCAACTAGCTAGGTCCAGGGAAAGGGAGAATGGGGAGCAGCCATTCCATTGGTTGCTGATAACCTTGGGCAGAGCAGTTGCAGTGGGGGCAGTGGAGGAGGATGCTAGAGTAAGTAAAGAGTCAACGAGTGTTGAGTATGGGGCATCAGTGAATGTGAAGATGGCACTTTGAGGAGTTCAATAGATTGAGGAGACAACCAGGTGAAGGGAAGTGGCTCTTGTTTTTCTTTAATCAATTGGAGGAAGATCTAAAAATGTGGCTAAGCCCTATGGAAGGGTCTATGAGAGAGGGAGAATTCTATGAAAAGAGAAGGAGCAGTTGAGGGGTAAAGAGGAGTGAGAACCAAGAGAGGCTGAGAGCTCCGGCTTTGGAGTTGAGCTGACTTGGATTTGAATCCTGGTTCTGCCTCTTTCCATCTTTAGACTTAACCTTTAAGAGCTTTGTCTTTCTCAACTCTAGAAAGGGGCTAATATAATGTTGTAAGGATGAAATAAGATAATATTTTAGAGTGCTTAGCAGATTTCCTGAAACTTAGTAGGTACTCAATAAGTGCTGATAAAATTGAAAGCAAAAATCAGAGGTGAGACTAGAGGAAAATTTGGTGATCTTTAGGAGTGGAGTGAGAGTAAGTGCTTGATAAGTTTTACTCCAGGGAAGTTTAAGAAATTCTTTGACTAGTGAAACTGGAGGGAAATTCTGCTAGGAAAGGTTTTTGTCCATCCTAAAAAAAAATTTTGTGAGAATTATGTTCTCTTTTGAATGCTTTTGGATTCAATTTTGCAGGCAGAGTTGTGATGCCTGGAGTGGTGGTAGCCATTTTGGTATCCCGAAGGGGTCAAGACTGAAAATAAAGGCCAACAGGAAGAGGGTGGAGTGGAAAGGCAAAAAAAAAAAAGAAAAGAAAAGAAAAAAAAAGCTTTCATGAAATTGCTGAACAAACTAGTTTAATTTCCTTATTGTTTAAGCCATTTTTAGTTGGGTATTCTGTTAATTGCAGTCAAATGCGCTGTAATCAATAAAATTTCCCCAGGAGACAGCACAACATGTACAGCAGTAAGGAGGCTGAAGGAAGCATGCTCCACAAATTGTAAATAATTTGGCTGAAGGAGAAGGTGAAAGGTACAAAAGAGGATACTGAGCAGAAGTACACCCATGAAAGTGAGAAATAGCTCAGTGTAATGAAATGAGCTCAGATTCCTTGATGCTGGAGTATAAAAAGAGGTGGGAACTAGTAAGTGATGAGGATAGAGATACTGGCGTGGGACCAATCATGGAGGGCTGTGATGCAGTGAGGAGCAGATGAAAAAATTTAAATATTAGAGACTTTGTGAGCATTAAAAATTAGAGTACCAATGGGATAAGATTGACTTTTCACCACTTATATATCGTCTGTTTCTAAATGGGGCTTGTATTCCTTGTCTTCCTTCAGGATGAAATCCTTACTTATTGGAGGTGAAAGCTGCTTATTCTTCTCACTCTGTCTAGGTCACACATTCCATAATAAATGGGGACCCTGGTTTTATTATGAGGACATGCCAGAACATGTGTTAATCTTCAGCAATGTGATATTTCTCATGTACTTTCACTTAGCAGCCTTGTCACTTATTAAATCTAATTACTTTCTCTGCTGCTAAAAGATCGAAGGCATCCTCAGAGTGAAAATGTGTAGCCTTAGTCACATTTAACAAAGGACCTTCTCCAGAGTTTTCTGCCACCTCCTTTAGAGGTTCTTAGTTTTGGTGTTCAAATTTGCCACTTCCCGCCCATTTTCAGTTGTTTGCAGGATCATATACCTTTTAGAAACTGAAGGGATATTAGAATGCACACAATCCCCTCCTTTTACAGTTAGGGATAGTGAGTCCCAGAGAGCAGAAATGAATTGTCCAGTGTTACACAGAAAATCAGGGACAGCGTTGGAACTGGAGTGCAGGTCTTTGGATCCCCAATCTGTAACCTTTATGACCATGTCCAGATGTACGTCAACTGTAGACTTTTGAATGCCATCAGTGCATGAAAATTTTCACTAATGATTTATCCACTTACAAATTTAACCCCATGCAACCATCTCCTTTCACTTAACACTAGTCTATCCCACTCACCTAGCTAACGTTTCAGGCAGCTCCTCTCTTGTATCTCTCAAGAATTATTAGGTATTGTAAACATCCAACAGGATTAAGGAAATATATTGCAAACTCACTGCAAAGTGAAACTGCAAATCTTGCATAAGATGTAGTATTTCATGAAGCTGATGACAGTGATGCCAGAAAACTACTCACATCTCATGCAAAACTGCTTGACAACTGAACACCTGGCAGAGTTAGGCAATTAAAGAAGAAAAAAAATCCACAAGGATAGCCCTGCCATGGGAGGTGCAAAAGAGAGTGATGAGACTAGAGAGGACTAAAGGAGACTTGTGAGAAAAATTGATAAAGTTCATCCTAATGAAGTTGCTGTAAGAGTCATATTTGAAATGAAGCATCTCTATAATATGTTGTGATAGAATTTGGTTAGAAGAATTATGCTCTGTCGCAAATAAATCAATAATTTTTTCTTGGTTCTAAGAATTAGAACATGAAATTACAATAATTTAATTATAACTTAAGTTCATTTTAATGTATGATATAAACACGTTCTCATAATTTTAAGTTTGATTTCCAAGATAAAGTCCCAATCAAACCTTCCCCCCCCATACTGTTTTTATCAGGTAGATTTTTATTTAGCTGCAAGTAGCAGAACTCTAACTACAGTGGCTTAAAATTTTTTTTTTTTTTAATAACATAAAGTTGAAGGAAGGTGGTTTCTGGCTCTGGTGTATTGGTTCATTAATTCTAGAATGATGCTTCTGCAATACTCTTGTATTTTTTCTCAAGGTTGCAAGATTTTTTGTGTTCCAGCCTCCACATCTGCACTCAGTTTAAGAATGGGAGGTGAGATGGGGGGCTGTACTAGCCTTGTGTCAGTCTTTTTAAAATCAGGAAATAAAAGAACTTTCCAGAAGGCTTCTTGGAGATGCCTGCTTACATATCATAGATCACAACTCCCCTAGTTGCAAGGGAGTCTAGAAATGGAATATTGGTCTCTCCAGCCTTCATCTCAAATGTGGCAAGGAATAAAGGAACCCTGATGACTATTGTCTATCAGAAAGTTTCAAATGATCCTTTAAAGAAATTCTGGTGCTAACTTTCCATGATGATAAGACTCATCTATACCTGG
Organism: Myrmecophaga tridactyla; assembly: GCA_004026745.1. Taxonomy (NCBI): domain Eukaryota; kingdom Metazoa; phylum Chordata; class Mammalia; order Pilosa; family Myrmecophagidae; genus Myrmecophaga; species Myrmecophaga tridactyla. The sequence goes on along the minus strand of PVIY010014333.1, from coordinate 17,654 downwards.
AAATTTACCCTCAAGTTCCGAGAGGCTCCCAGAGATCAGCCTTTGGCACATCTTTAGCAGAATCTGAAATTGAAATGGAAATTCCTTTGGACATCGTTAACTTGACATGCTTCTGACTTTTACGAACAGCACCAACTGCTTTGTGCAAGGGGTCTGCTTTCCACCTGTAGCATTTTATCTGATTCTTGTGATGACTCCTATGACATACATAAGGGAAGCCTTGTTATAATCCACATTTCACAGACGAGGAAGCAGGCTCAGAGCTTAAGCAACTTGACCTCCATCGTGCACAGCTGGAAAATGCTGAATTTAGGATTCGAATCCTGGATTTCCTGACTGCAAACTTCTTGCTCTTTATGCTGTAATGCCACTCTTCAACATTTCCCCAACATGTCCCATAGAAATAAGGTGATCGGCATTCAAAAATGGGCAGGGAGGGGCAGTGCGATGGTGGGTCAGTGGCAGTTCTCACCTGCCATGCCGGAGACCTGGGTTTGATTACCGGTGCCTGCCCATGCCAAAAAAAAAGAAAAAAAAATGAGAAGAAAAGGGTATAATATGATCAAACAAGTTTGAAACCTTCTGGGATAAGCATAATTAAACAAGGGCTTCTCCAATAATCCAGTTGACATTGTGATTCTCCAACAGAGGGCTAAAGTGTGCATGTTTCCTAAAGTTACTTGTGTATGGAAATTTCTTTATTCTCATGGGACCATCCATTCATTTATTTATCCAACAAATAATTGCCAGGTTCCATTTATCCAACAAATAAATGCAGGCATTGTATGAGGCTCAAGGGAAACACTGATCATCAAGATGGACCTGGTCCCTGCCCCATGCACCACTTCTCCAAACACATTTTTGGGGAACCTGATGCTTAGATGGCATCCCCTACTCTTAGGGAGCGGGTATCCCAAGGGGCAGCCAGGGACCCTGATCTCAGCCTCACCCTCGCATAATGACCTTGCGCCAACTTGGCTTTCCAGGTATAAAAAGGAACCTTCCCTTTCCTTCATGCCCTACAGGTGAGGAAAGACTGGTGAGTTAACAGAGGCAGAATCTTATAGAAATAAGAGCAAGAGTAGGGAAAGAGTGGCTGATCAGATGTTCTGGTGATGCCTCTGTCTCACAGGCTTAGAGTTTAGGAAGGCAGGTCCCCACTGTCCTCACCTCTCATCATCAGATTGGCTGTTCTCCCCTCTCTGCCCCTTGCTCTGACCCCTCCCCAACCACTTCCCTTCTCCTCTCCTTGAGTTGCTTGTTCTCCCCAGTGACAGCTGGCTTCTCTGTTTTCAGTCCATTGCTATAGTGAGCAACTGGCTATGAAATATTAAATCTTAGTAAATATTAATGCCACATCACTGTCACATTAATTCATCCCTGTGAATTGGGGGGTCAGGATTGGGCTAATGAGCGGGTCTACCAAACCTACCCAGTGCCACCAACACCATCTCCCCCACCACCCTACCACCACCACCACACCTGCAACCACCAGCAACTTTACAAGATTTTCCAGCATCTGGGAAACCATCCCTTTGAGAGCCTCAAACTTTTCCTTCTGCTTATTTTCTTCACCTACTTCCTAGGACTCTGAAGGCAGACCTAGTAGGCCCATTAAAATTTAAAGGGCTCTGCTGTAGGGGTATCCTGAGACCCCAAGGCAAGTTCTGATCTAGCTGGTGAAACACTCTGCCTTTATCATTTTGTTTCTTAACCCTCTCAATGGGTCAGTATGATTCACAATAATGATAGCATAATGAAGTGGGAAACTTAAAATTGATGTCCCTCAATGGCAAGAGAAGTTGCCACATTTCCATCTGCATTTATTTCTAGGGGTGGAGACTTTGCTTGAGTGGGTGATATAGATGCAAAGCAAGTAAGTGCCCCTTGTTCCAAGGGGAAAAGGGCAGCAGAGATAGTTGGCTAGATAAAGGCTTTTCTCCCAACATTCCTTGTTCTGCGGACCTTGCCGATTTATGGGGAGAAGTTGGATAAACGTGCATAGGAACCTCAGAGAGTTTTTGGAGAAAAGATATTGAGGTTCTAACCACCACCTTTTTTGTTTTGTTTTGTTTCCATCCCTGACCTGTACATGTTTGTTGTTTTGCCTCCCAATAGTCATTCTGGTTATGTAACCGTCTTCCAAAACATTTCCAACTTGAGGGACGTTTTCTACAGAGAAGTGAGTGAGATAGGAAGCATCTGGTCAATTTAGACTCCTTGTTGGGTTTTTCTAATAAATATGAAGATAGCCCCGATTTACATAACTTCATTAAATGTCCATATTGGCATCACAAGATTTTTACTATTATCTCAAAATGACATCATTGTACTTGGTTGACTGTTGAAGTATATTAAAGTGCTGCAGACACACACACACACACACACACACTACCCTGGGGTCTGCTCCATCTCTATTAACAACTGAATAAGAACATCCAGACTTCAGCTTCTGCCTCAATAAAGAAGGTTAGGCTTATGAAAGAAACAACTGAAATGGGTAACCAAGCTGTGAAATCTCTAATTTTTTGGTGGCAGAGGGTGGGGAGGGCAGAGTTTACATACAGGTTAGTTTCTCAAGAAGTGAGTCTTGAGTTGTGCCCTTCCTGCCAGTGACAGCCAACCAGATAACACGTTCTCATAATGGCATTTTCAGTTCTGGGAGTCCAAAATTCTTTTAGCTATTATAATATTAATTATATTTATACACACAAGCATACATGTTCCTCTCCACCATTTCTTTGGCTAAATCATGATTTCCCTAGTTAAAATGAATTTTCAGTCCTGAATCACTAAATGCCTGGTACCTAAGAGACACTAGAACCTTAAATCAAACATCTGTTATGGTTCCACCTTGAAAGACTGCCAGTCTGATGGAAGAGGCAGATCTGGGGACACAGAAAGACAAAGCAGAAGGGGTGACAGGACCCTAAACACTCTGGCTGAGAGATGAGGAGGAATGACAGATTGGAATTGAATGGATAGGAAGTTTAATTTAGGGAAGCTGTCTGAAGGGGGCTAACCCCTACCTCTTAATTTAATATTGTTAGAACATTTTTTGATGGACAGAGGAAACCTTGATAAAGTCAGCTATTTGGACTCTGGGGGCTCTGGGGGGAAACTCATTGTAAAGTGGAAAGGGAGAAGCTTAAATAGTGTGTTAGGTTCAGCATCAGGGCTGAGTCTTTTTAGGAAATGTCATAGTGTATGGATGGTGTTAAAATGTCTTCTGACCTAGTTACCTTTGCACTGTGGGTGTGCTGCAGGAATTAATCACTATATGTTTTTTTTATGTGTGTGTTAAAAGCAATTTTGTGATGAATGTCTTTCAGGATGTGTCTATGTATACAAAATGTTCTTCAAGTAGTATCATTGCGTACACGTGTTTCCTTATGGTAGAATTCTAGAAATAGCCATGCTAGGTCAAAGAATGTACCAGTCAGGGTAGATACTCTGTGGTAACAAACAACTCTAAAAATCTTAAAACAACAGAGGCTTATTTATCACTCACTCTTTATGTCCAGCTGGGTGATACCTCATGTCTTCTCACTCTGAGAAAATACACTGTTGGAGCTGCCACAGTTGCAAATGTTTTTGGTCAATATGGAAGAAGGAAAATGTTCTCTTGAGGGTGTTAAGTTGACAATTCAATGCTCTGGCTGGGAACTGGTACTCGACATTTCTTCTTGCAATTTGTTGATTAGAACCAGTCCGTCAATCAGAACCAGTCAGTCATATGGCCAACAATAGGAGGGCACAAAGTTCAATTCTACCACGTTCTAGAAAATGGAGAGCCAGAAATATTTGGTGAACAGCATGAACGACTATTTCAAAGGGTGTGAACATTCTGATGCCTTTGCCAGTTGGTCTTCCATTATGTCATCCCAGTTACGATCTCAGCTGTTGAACTGCCCAGTACTTGTTTTAGTAACTGTGCTAGGCATCACTGCATGAAAATATCATAAATTATTTTATCATCTCCTGTCAATGAGCACTTCCAGTGTTTCCTATTCCAAACAATGATGTGATGAACATTCTTGTGCAAATTTGTATACTTGTCTGCTCATATCCTTCATATGAGTTCTTAGAAATTGGACTGCTAGATCAGAGCCAATGGACACTCTGAAGTCTATTGATACATGCTGTCTTCTTGCCGTCTCAAAAATGCTGTACTTCTCTATTCTCTTATGATCAGGATAGAAAAGTGTCTGTTCCATTCATTTGGAGGAGTGATAATAATAGCTGTGAGTGTCTTCTAAGTTGCCTGATTCCATTCTCCAAGTCTGCATGTTCCTGACCTGAGGTGGCTAGGGGTTGAATTCAGACACGTGGATTTCATCAGGTGAGGACTAAAAGAGAGAGATTGTGTGTTTATCTACAAGGACAATTACCAGTGTTGGCAGGCGTCGAGCATCCTAACTTGCATTTACTTTAACTTAAAACCTTGAAACCTTATCTCAAATCAGCCAAGCTAAGGAATGAGGCTCACCAAATGATAGAAAAGCTAATGGACCACTTGTTCGACACACAACATCACCCAATGGCTCAGTTTTCTATGTGGCAATGGCCGAATCAGTCCCACCAGCTGATCTTGGCAAGGGAGAGGGAACTGGCAGGCTGAAGTCATTATTGGAGTGACTGGGGAAAGAAAGGGCAGACAAAGGAGAGAGCATGAACAAGGACTTGTCCATGTATTTGCTGATGGTAGATTTATAACTTTGGGGAAAATGAAAGAGCTACACACATCGAGGGGGATTAAAGATTTGCTGTTTGAGACATCTGTGAAAATATAGTGTCTGGGGGATGGGGAGACAACTCTGCCTTCCAGATTCATGAGACATTGGGGAGAAGATGAATTCTCAGATTATTGTGTTACTATTTGTTTCTCTCTCATGTTCTTTGTTTTTTTTCCAATAATGATGCTTACTAAGGAGGGAAGATGAGAAGGCATAGAAAATTTTAAGTAGCGGTTATTATACAGCATTCACTTTATGCTTTAGTAAGCCACATGTGTTTGTATGCACACATATATAAACATACGTCCTTTGTACCTCTCTCATCCTTTGTACCTCACTCTTGTCCTGCATTTAATTAGAATATTTTGGCTGTATAGAATAAGCCTAGGATGAAGTGACTGAAATAATAAGGAAATTTATTATCAGTAGTAAGACCATATAATTTATTATCCAAACCAGGAAACTTTTGCTCAGGACAGATACTAAATCAGATAACATGCTGGCACAAGTGTAAACTAGGGCATATTAAGGCAAACCAGGATGTACGATCACCAGAATTATGATACATATCAAGACATCTCTAAGTAGGGCAGATCTAGGGTTATTTCAGAGCCACAAAGACATAGAGGCTCTCAAAGTCTCAGTGGCAAGCTTTTCTTCTATGCTTGTCCTTTCACACTCACAGAACGGCTGCGGCACCTCCAAAGATCAAGGCACCAACATTATTATAATTAGGCAATACATTTCCCGGAAGTCCTCGGTCGACTTCCCATACTTCTCATTGGTCAGGATTGTGTCACCTGCCCGAGCTTTGACCAGGCACTGACAAGGTCAAGGGGATTACCATGATCGGTTTTGACCAGTCAAGATTCACCCCCTTTCTTGGGCTGAGAACAATAACATCTCACCTCAAACACTTGACTGTTGGTAGAGTCGATAAAATTGGTATTCTGTTGGGAAGGAGGAAGGGGCGAATGGTTATTGAGTGGGTAGTGGATGGATGGATGCCATCCATCCATGCTGGCTGCATCTCCCAGAGCAGAGAGGCAGCCCTAGATTATCAATGGAATGCATAGGCCATTTGCAACTAACCAAAGCCCAGTCAGTACCTATGCATTTGATGATTTAATGTTGCAAAGAGCCTTCGTATCTTTTATCTCCCTAGATCCCTATGACTACCCAAGCAAGTGTAGAATTAGGGTCTCCGTTTCTCAGCAACATCCGGGGTCCGGATACTGAGATGCCAATGGTTGTATCTAGTGGGGAGGAAAACTGGGGCTCAGAGTGGTTCAACGATTTGCTTCAGGTTCCAGAGCTATGAAACGTCCAAGGAAGGATTAGAACTCAGTTCTGACTCCAAAGTCATTATCATAAGTACTCTACTCTGCTGACCTCAAAAGCCACAACTCTTTTCTTTGGGGTGGGATAGGAAGTAAAGGACAAACAACATTCAAAATTGACATGGAAAGAGAAGACCTACTTGGGGGTGTTAGACCTAGAACCCTGTGTCTTTTCTCTGTCATGTAAAATAGGCTGTTAGAATTTAAGTGCCAGAGAGTGATATCCCATTAGAGAGACAACTTGGATCTATTTTAATTTTTCAGAAAAGGACTAAACACAGGCAAAGGGAGGAAGGGGAACAAAACAAAACAGAAACATTACCATTATTGGACTTTGGTGTTTTTTTGAACTGTTGTTAATGACAAGATACTTTCACCACATTTCATAGCTAATTCCATACTCTTAAGTGTGCCACCCTACCTCGTTGAGAACTGGTGCCCTGCAAGTCACTAATGAATGGAGTGGAAGGAAGGTAATGGGAAGAATTGGAAAAAAAACCCTCAATTCTGCATCACATATCCCATCTTCAATGCTATCATGGGGAACCCACCTCCACTCAACTGCCACCCACCATCTCTGTCTCTTCTCATATGCTTCATCTCCTTTCCATTTTTCTTTTTCCAATTAAACCTACTTGGAGCGCATTTCTAATGAGGAACTATGTTTGAATGCTTCCTAATGATTTTCATTTTCAACCATGTCATGAGTCGGGAGGCAGCTGGCGGCAGAGCAGTCTTGGCTAATTAGGTTCTCGGCTGCCTCCCCCTTTACCCCACCATTCTACCAGTCTTCCGGCCTGTCATGCCCTCTGCTGGATTGCATTCTGCTGGCTGTCTTGATTAATTTGCAGATCTCATGCGGAGCTACACCATCTTCTACATTTATTAAAGGTTTCTCTGCTGGGGCTGATGATGCCAGAAATAATTAGCAAATTCTTCTTCCCCTGAGGGTATCTCTTCCATGGGGGACCTCATAGTGGTCAGGGATGGTGGCTACCACCAAAGGGGCATTTGTAAAATGTTGGGAGCCTTCTTGAGTGATGAAATGACTGGAGGGAGGGGTGTAAGCATCTAGTTGAGGAGGCCCAAAATACTAAATTTCTTGCAAAGTTACCTTCCACAATAAAGAATTATATGAACTAATATGGCAATAGAGCCTCCATTGAGAGACACTGCAAAGTGCAGACAGCAAAATGGATCTTTAGCTTCAATTGCTCCCTGTACTAGTTTGCTAGCTGTTGGAATGCCACACACCAGAGACGGATTGGCTTTCAATAAAAGGAGATTTATTTAGTTAACATATAGTTCTTCAGAGGAAAGGCGGCTAACTTTCAACTGAGGTTCTTTCTTATGTGGGAAGGCACAGGGTGGTCTCTGCTGGTCTTTTCTACAGACCTCTGAGTTCCAACAACTTTCCCTGGGGTGATTCCTTTCTGCATCCCCAAAGGCCTGGGCTGAGCTGCGAGTGCTGAGATGAGATATGCTGAGCTCCTTTGGTTGTGCTACACTGAGCTCTCTCATTTAAGCACCAGCCAATTAAATCAAACATCATTAGTTGCAGCAGGCACGCCTCCTAGCCCACTGCAGATGTAACAACAACAGATGAAGTTCACATGCCATAGACTCATGTCCACAGCAATAGAACTAGGTATCTTCACCTCACCAAGTTGACACCTGAATCTAACTACCGCTCTCCCCTTTAAGAGCCTTCTGGTATAGGCACAGAGATAGGAGAAAGTTAGGGTTTACTCTTTGCCTTAAGGTCCTTTGGGCACTTCTGGCTCATTCTATTCATCTCTTGACCTCCAGGACCTAGCATAATTCCAGGCACATAGTAGATGCTCAGTAATTCAATGTGGATTTGCCTTCCTAACAATGGAATGGTCCTTGGTGCCAGCCAATCTGAATATCTATCAGCTGAGGTCCAGTTAGGAAGACAGAAACCACAATAGGTATTTCAACAGAGAGAATTTAATATATCTAATATAGGGAATTGGATGAGCAGGTTTGGAGTGTGGAAGAGGAAAAAGTGGACAATGAGATGACCCAGTTGTCATAACTGAAGAAGTAGCTGCTGCTCCTAGAGCTGGGGGGACAATGAGAAGTACTTTGGTTATGAAAGTCTACAGGCTGAGAAGAGGAGCCCTTGGAGCTAGGGCTTGGACCTCTGAGAAGAGGATACCCCTGGTTTGTGACATGGCACAAAGGCAGATGGAGATTGGAGCCACTTGCTGCTGCCAGGATGGGGATGGGGTGAGGGAATTAGGGGAGCCTTGATGTGCCCGGGAGGTATTTAAAGGGATGCAAAGAGGCAGGAGCAAGTTCCTTCTCCTTCCTCCAGCCTTCAAGCCTCCCCCTGCTCACAGGACCGAGAAAAATAATCCAGTTGGCAAAGGGGAAATGTCGTTTGAAGAGTCCTAGTACCAGCAGCACAAAGCTGAAGAATGAAGTGTGCGTTTAGACCTGAGAGATAATTGTGGACGATCAGCAAAGCTTTTATGTATGAGATTTTGTGTTCCATCTTGGGAACACAGGGGAAAACAGGACAGATACAATCCAGCCCTCACAGAGCTTACAGGCTTGTAGGGGAGAACAGACAATGAATAAACAATGATAAACTTAATCCATCAATTATCATTATGATACATAAAGCCCAAGTGCAGACGAGGGGTTGGAGAGGCTTCTCCTAAGGAGGAGACCTTGAAGATGTCCCCAAAAGGAGAGGAGGAAGATTTAGTAAAGTGAAGGGGTTGGGTGTGGGGGGAGGGGGAAAAAGCATGTGCAAAGGCTGAGAGGTGAGAAGGACTCTGGAGCAAATGGGGAGCTGAAAGGAACAGCGTGGTGTTGGAGAGTGATGTGAGAGACGCCTTTTCATCATTTGGGGCTCCAGTCATGACATCTTCTTGAGATCTTTCAGTTCAACTCCAGAACAGGCACTGAGCCCTTTTGTTGGGAACTCCTCGAGCGCTTAATTCTGTGTCAACACGCAAGGCCCCCTGGGGTGCTGTCTTCCATTGCTGTGTGTTCTTGTGTTGATAAGTTACTTTTTGTGTGTTACTACTTCCACAACAGCCTGTGACTCGCCTTTTTCTTGAACTCAGAGTAGTTTCTCATAACCTCACTTTTAGCCAAACATGTAAATTAAGCTAACCTTGAGATCATTTCCCATCTCTCAAATTGAAAAATATTTTTTAAATGATGGAGGGCGGGCCATGGTGGCTCAGTGGCGGAGTTCTTGTCTGCCATGCCAGAGACCTGGTTTGATTCCCGGTGCCTGCCCATGTAAAACAAAACAAAACAAAACAAAGGAATAGTAAATGATGGCACCCAGTGAGGGTACAGATGTGAAGGAATGGGCACTTTTATGCAGTGGGGTAGGAAGGTAGATGCAAACAAGCTTTATGGGAAGAAATTTGGTAAATTACAGTAAAGCCTTAAACATTTGCATACATAGCCCCTAGCCCTGCAATTTCACATATAGAAACTTATCTGAAGGAAATCATCACAAGTATTCCCAAAGATAGAGCCAAAATACTATATACTTTATGACATTGAACTAGCTGAATGTTTAACAGTTGGAAACTGGGGAAATAAATTGGGACATATACATATAATGGACTACGTTGGAGCCTTCAAAATAATATTATAGAAGAATATTTAATGCCAGGAAATATATTTATGGCATATTTTTAAATGAAGTGAAAAAATGTTAGAGTGCCCACTTCATAGTCTGCTATAAGATTAAATGAGATAATGCAGGGTCTGGCACATAGTAGGTTTTCAAAAATGTGATGCCACTTCCCCTGCTGTCTCAGTGACTCCCGACTGGGTTCTTGTGCTAGCCTGGTGCCTTCTAGCCAACTTTGTCTCCTCTTACATCACCAATCCCTGGGACTCTCAGTGACCACTTCTGGATATCCCTGTATTGCTGGGGAACACAGAATTGTCCAAAGTTTTGCAATACCTCTGGGATGTTGACCTGGTATCTCCAAAAATGTACAATTGGTGGGAACTCAAGACCCCTGATTGCTTTACTGATGACCTACTGTGTGCCAGGGCCTGTGCGGGGCACTGAGATATGACCTGGTCCCTGGGACTTAGAGTCCTCGCTTTTGTCACCTTGTGGTGGGAAGACATTGAGGGAGAGACAGGGTCTGGCCTGCTCTCCGCTGTCCCCCCAGTTTCTGGAATAGAGCCTAGCACGTAGTAGGGACTCGCAAATATTTTGAGTAGAACAATGAGGGGCAAGGAAGGAGGAAGGGGCAGGGGAGAAAAGCTAAGGAGCATCAGAAGTGTGACTCTTCTGAATTCCACTTCAATGCAAGTCTCCTGGCAGGTGTACCCGGTGAGCAGTCTGCAGGAGGCTGCCTCTGACATGGCCTGGCCCCCAGGGAGGAATCTCAAGTGCTCAGCAGCCCCGTGACTCTGACTGGTTTCTCCATCATTTGGCTAGATAGAAAAACCAATACAGACCTGTGTCTGCTCCCAGAAGAGAGGTTAATGACCCCACCCCTACTTCCCCAGAAATTCAGTCCCAATTCTGATTCCTCAACTTACCAGATTTGCTTCTCTGGAAAAGCCATTGCACGTTCTGAGCCTTGCTTCCCTTATAAGTCAAAACGGGGAGGATTATCCCCGTTTTGTGAGGCTGTTGTGAGGTGGAACACGATAAAGTAGATGTCAGTGGCAAGTGAACCTTTATGGTTTTTTTTTTTAATTTTTTATTTTAGTCACATATGTACAACTCAGAATTTCCCAGTTTAACCACTCCGTAACTGTTCATTTCAGTTATGTTAATTAGTCAAAATACTTTGCTGCTATCATCAATACCCATTACTCTAACTTTTTCATCTCTTCAAGTAGAAACTCTGAGTCCATTAAGTTAAAATTCCATTTCCCAACCCCAGACTGGCCCCCAATGACTTATAATCTACCTGCCTCTAGAAATTTTCATCTTCTAGGTATTCCATCTAAGCAAGGTTATACAATACTTACATTTTTATGTTGGTTTATTTCACTCAACCTCATCTTTTCAGGGTTCATCCAGGTTGTAGCTCATACCAGAATTTCATTCCTTTTTACAGCTAAATAATATTCCATTGTGCGAATGTACCACATTTTGTCTGTCCATTCACTTGGCACGCTTGTACCTTCTGGCTGTTGTGAATAATGCTGCTATGGACACTGGTGTACAAATATCTGTCCAAGTCCCTGCTTTGAATTCTTTTGGGTGTATACCGAGAAGTGGGATTGTTGGGTTATATGGTGAATTTCACCTTTCTGAGAAACTGCCAAATAGATTTCCATGTGGCTGCATCATTTTACAATGCTACCAGCAGTATTTATTTTCTGTGCTTTTTTTTTTTTTAAATAATCTCATTCCTGGTGACTCATTTTAATGGAATTTCATTAAAGTAGTTTTCATTAATATTTTCCTGATGATGTTGAGCATCTTTTCAGGTACTTATTGCCCATTTGTATATCTTCTTTAGAGAAATATCTATTCAAGTTATTTGTTCATTTTAAATTCAGTTGTCTTTCTGTTGTTGTTGTTTTGGTCCTTGAAATACCCAAGTTCAATGATTGTATAATGATATAGCTTTCGCAGTGTGACTGTGTGATTGTGAAAACCTTGTGTCTGATGCTCCTTTTATCTACAGTATGGATGATGTGTGAAACATATGGATTAAAAATAAATAAGTATAAATAAAATAAATAAATAAATAAGTAGTAGGGGAAACAAATGTTAAAATAAATTTAGTAGATTGAAATGATAGTGATCAATGAAAGGGAGGGGGTAAGGGGTATAGAAAAAAACAGGAGAAACAAAAGCTAAAGTATATTGGGTAGATGGAAATACTAGCAGTTAGTGAGAGGGAGGGGTAAGGGGTATGGTATATATGAGGTTTTTTTCTTTTTCTTTTTCTGAATTGATGCAAATGTTCTAAGAAGTGATCGTGGTGATGAATATACAACTGTGTGATGATATTGTGAGTTATTGATTATATACCAAGAATGGAATGACCATATGGTAAGAATGTTTGTGTTTGTATGTTGTTACGTTTAAAAAAAAAAAAAAAAGAAATACCCAATTTCAGCTGCCCTTCAGACCAGGCCTTGGTCTCCACTCCCCCATGGGAAAAGAGATCTACAGTGACATTTGCAGCTCTGGAAGTCCCAAAGAGTGATGTTTTGATATGAACAAGAATTTCGGAAGATTTCCTGGGGAGTCATTTAGCCCCCAAACTCCTGAAACTCCAGACAGAAGGGAAGAGAGCATAGGGAGTTCAACAGTGAGGTGTAGCTGGGGCTTTGAACAGTGCCTCTCTTGGGGCAAAGCTCTGGGGGGTGGGCATTACAGAGCAGGACCCCACTTGCAGTTTTGGACGCTGTGGGTGTCTGGCTGACCTGGTGAAGCCCTGCTGTCTGGGTTCAAATCCCAGCTCCACCCCTTACTGGTCGTGTGAACTTAGGAGGAGCCCTAAGCTTTGGCCCTTATTTCCCACATCTGTAGAGGGGGAGTGGTAATGGATCTTACCTCTTAGAGCTGGGGGCAGGAGAAGATGAGGACCATCTTTTAAAGTGCTTAGAACAGCACGTGAGATGGGCTCGATATGTGGTTAAAAAAATGAGGGAGACAGCAGTCTTTATGGATTGTCCCCAGGGTTATTTTAGGACTAAGCGAGCGTTGCTTAGACCTGGTGTTGTGGGATAGCTAGGACTGCAAGGTCCAAGGAGAGCATATGTGTTTCCCCTGGCCTTGGAGTGTCATTGTTCGCAGCTTCTATCTAGTGGGGTTTGGAGATTAGAGGGGAGAGGGGGAAGATGGGAGTTCTGGTTTGGTTCCCTTGGCCCAGATGGAGGAACTGCAGCTGAAGATGCAGGAATTAGATGAGACAGGGGTCAGAGACAGGGGTCAGCCAGCGTGGAAGGTGGCATTTGGTACATGTGACATTGCAGTGGATACTCGCAGAGGACGTGGACAGATGATGACACAAGTCTGGCTGCCCCTCCCCACCCATGGCATGGATCCATTTGCAGACCGCTTGGAGCCTGACATCTTCCCACCCAAGGAAAGGAGGCAGAAAATCTGAAATCTGACTTGGGTTCGACCTGACATCCATAAGAAAAATAAAAATCACTAAAGTGATTGAGTTTGCCTGGAAGTGACAAAATTAAATTTTTTGCTTCACAGGGTTTGGGGGCTCAAGACAGAAATTAAGTTCAGTAGGAGCCCCACCCCCACACAGAGAGAAGCTAGCACATTTGCATCTCTGAGAAGGTGCTGGGAAATTCATAGTCACTCCATTTGCAAAGGGCTTGCAACACAGTAAGTGCTCCGCAAATGGGAAATAAATTCATAAAAAAACCATTCAGATCTGCCCATGGCAACGGCCAGTGTTTCAAGTCGCAGAGTAGGACAGGAGCTGAGAATCTTCCCAGTTTCCTTCTAACCCCCCTCCCTCTCTTCTGCCTTCCTCTTAGTGGGTGCTCCCTCCCCCCTTGCCGAATCCTCCCCACAGAGCCCAGCAAAGGGCAGTGGACTCTGAGTGCATGTCACGCCATAAATACTTCCAGTAGGTGCAGAGATTTATGCCATTATAAATGCCAGCGGCAGGCCCTGTTTGTGTTAATAGCCTTATTAGTTACATTCCTGTAAAATCCAGATCTCCACACTGTTTAACAGCTCCAATTCTGCTCAGCAGCATTAATTCAATAAGTCAAGGCCCCTTGACATAAAACTCGAAGCCCCTGGAACCCGATTAGGAAATCCCTCCTGATGAGTTAGAGATGGACGGGCGGAGTACGGCCAACAAGCTTCGAGTGGAAAACATGAATTGTGTGACCTGACTGTCCCCCGGGGCTGCCTCTTTGACTGCTACAATGGGTCATTTCCATCTATAATACCAGAGGACTTGAACTTGACCTTGAACATGGAGTATCGTGCTGGGTGGGATTGCCAACCACCCAGGAACAGTGAATCCAAGGCCCCCATTAAACCCTGCGGTGTCTTGGTGCAGGTTGTAAAAAGGCACAACCCCCGCCTGGATGTAGTTGCCCAGGTGTCTGGCTTGGGGAGAAAATCCCACCTTTGTGCTGATTAGCGGAAGAGCTGCAGGCTGGAGTCCGGCGTCCAGCGCCACCCTCAGCTGCAGGTGCCCTTGGAATGATTAACACAACATTTGGGTTTATGGTTACCTTTAAGGGAAGGGCAGGAGCGCACGGGCAGATGAGATGACTGCTAACATTCAGGTTCTTGATTTGGGCAAGGAGTTCATAGTGTTCACCGTGTTATTACTAAAAAAAGTAAAACAGCCAGTCGTTAGCTGATGATTAATCTGATTCTGGGCACCGGAGGTAGAGGGGGAAGGAAAATGACATGAGAAAGAGACTAGACAGGCTGGGCCTGCTCTTGTCCCAATTTTCTCTCCGTCCTTCTCTCTCAAAAACGGTCCCCACATACTGAGCCCTGCACTAGGGGCCTTAGATCCATCATTCCTTTTAGTCCTCATTACCACCCTACATGGTAGCAGAGTACTGGGTTCAAATCCTGACTCAGCCATTTACCAGCTGGAATTCTTGTGCAAGTTACTCACTTTGTGCTTAGCTTTCTCATCTGTAAATGTTTTTTTTATAATTAAAAAAAACAGAAGTGCAAAAATCCAAAGGAAACAAAGTTAGAGTGAATTTTGGACATAAGAATAGGCAACAAAAATACATGAATAAAATGTGGTTACTTAGAGTAGCTACCTTCTTTGTAGATTCCGAGGGTGACATGAGATCTTGGGTTTGGACTTTTGCTTGGCACAAGTTGGTATTTAATAAATGTTGTCTATTGATACTGTCATTATGCCCAGTTTATAGATGCTGCAGGTGTATTAGTTTCCTGCAGCTGCTGTAACAAATGACCACAAACTGCATGGCTTCCAACAACAGAAATTTATTCTCTCACAGTTCTGGCAGTCGGGAATATGAAATCAGATTCATGGGGCCAAAATGAAGGTATCTGCAGGGCTACACTGGCCCCACCCGGGCTCTGGGTGAGAATCTAACCCTTGCCCCTTCCTGCGTCTGGTGGCCTTGTCATTGCTCGATCTGTGGCTGGATCACCCCCAATCTTCAAGGTCAGCATCTTTACTTAGCTTGCTGCTCCATCTACCTGTGATCTTAACCTGGGTAAGTGTCTCTGTCATTTCTCCCTCTGCTCCCACCCCTGAATTTATAAGGGTGATTGCATACTAAGGCCCACTTGAATAATCAAGGATAATCTCATTTCAAGATCCTTACTTTAATCACATCTGCAGATACCATTTTTCCAACCAAGGTAACCTTTACAGGTTCCAGGGATTCAGATCTGATATTTTTTGTGTGTTTGTGGGGGAGCATTATTCAGCTCAAAGAGGAAGTAAGTGATGCTCTGAATAGTTGAGTCACTTGTCTGTGGCTGCACAGTTGATACTGAATGGCTGTAATTTGTCCTTTCTTTCTATCTCATACACCAATTATTTGAGTATTTGATGCTAGCCAAGAAATGTGCTAGGTTAGGTTCTAAGGTACAGCAATGAAGGGCTAATGTACACAGTCCTCATCCTTACGGGGTCTATAGACTTTGGGGCTGGGTGTTGATGGGGCCCTGAGGGCAAAGCTGCTGAAGGTGTAGGATTCCCCAGAAGAATCACCCAGGAGGCAGTGGAGTTGTGGCCTGTCCCAGAGCCTGGCCTTGAAATTGTTACTGTCATGAGTTGCAGATCTGGGAGGAGAATGTGGTTTCCAAGGCCCATGGACACAGAGAGCTTGGATTTCTGCTGCCACATTGCATGGCCTATGAGTATCTGAGCAAGGATCTGGTTTCCCAGGTGTTTCAACTGAGCTCAGTTGTCTGGAAACTCTCTTAAGAGTCATCTCCAACTCAACATATCCCAAACCGCAGCCTTTCCCACTGGGTTCCTTAATGAAGCAGCCCCTTTATCTGCTAAGGGGCCACATAGGGGGAAAAAATAAAAATGTCATGTAGGGAGAGGGGTGGCTGAACTTTATAGCCACAGCTCATCAAGACTCACCATCCCTCGAGAGATGACTCCTTAAATATTGCTGTCATCCCAGGTAAGCGCAGGATGGCAGAAAGGTTAGGAGTCCAACAGAACTGGCTTCCAGCGTTAGCCTTGCCACTCTTCAGCTGTGTGATTTGGAACAGACACATTAGCTGTCTGAGCCTCAGTTTCCTCATCTGTAAAATGAGGACAATGGAACAACTTGCTCTGAGTTGGTACGTGTAAGGTATTTAGCAACATTTCCAGGCATATAATTAGCATGCCATAAATGGTCATGTGCTTCTGTAATTTTAAAAGACAAGGGCATCCAGTAGCTTGCTTCCTGAAATAAGGGGAGAATCTGCTCCAGTGTCGCCAATGACTAGGTGAATTGGGAGAGGGAGGGGAGAATGAGCCTTGTAACGAGGCCTGGGCTTCTCTTTGCATGGGGAAATTCTCCCTTCCCTGGTTACGTTGAGGAGCAGCTTGGTTTTACTAAGGGAAGTGGTAGTGTTGCTTAGAGAGTCCCTATCTATAATAATTGTATTATCAACTAATACATAATGAATAGCTACCATGTGCTGTGTGCAAGGGATAGAGTGCTGGACAAGACATGGCTTAGTCTCTCCCTCCTGGTGCTAATGTGTATGCAGATGCAGTAAGGAGGTTAAGTGTGCGTAACCACAGAAAATAAAATAGATGCCATGACAGGGCTAAGTGGGAGATGCTGTGGGAACTAAGAACAGGGGCATTCTTTGTAAATTATCCATTGCTACACATCAAAGCCTTCCCAAAACTTACTGGCTTGAAACAAACACTTTACCCAAGATTCTCTGGGTCAGAAAATTGGACAGGGCTCAGCAGGACCATTAATTTCTAGTTGGGGCAGGTGGACTTGGATTTGAGGATCCAAGATGGCCTTAGTCACATGTCTGACACCCCTGTGGGGTGGTGTGATCATGTGGAGAAGGTGCTTTCTTCTCCTGGTTGGCTCTCACTCATAGTCTGGGATCTTGCTTTTCTCTCCTTGTGGGTAGCTTGGACTTTTTTACACAGCAACTGTGTTCCCCTCTAAATGGAAGCAAGATCTACAAAACTTCCTAAGGTCTGGGATTCAGAGGCCCAGGATATATTTATAATGTATTCCTTAGGTCAAAGCAAGCTACCTGGTCAGCCTGATTCAAGTGTAGGGGAAATAGACTCCACTTCCTGATGGGAAATGTGACCATAGGGTGCATACAGAGACGGGGCATTACTACTGCCAGCTTTTCAGGCTGTCTGCCACAGGCAGCTATTCAGTCTTGAGGGATGGTGGTCAGGGAAGGCTTCCTGGAATAGGCAACATCTAATCTGACACCTGCAGCTTGAGTAGGTGTAAGCTAGAGACCATGGGATGTTGAGCGCAAAGGGAAGAGTGTGTGCAAAGTCCAAGGGCAAATATGGAAGATGGAACTTTCAGGGAATTGAAAGAAGTTCAGCAAGGAAAGGAGTGGGTGCTGGTGCTGGTGGTGCTGGTGGTGGTGGTGCTGGTGGTGGTGCTGGTGGTG
>PVIY010014332.1:0-56718 GCA_004026745.1 Myrmecophaga tridactyla | reverse complement strand
GAAGGAAAATTAGATATGACATGTAAAATCCAGAAGGCAAAATAGTAGAAGAAAGTACTTCCCGTGCAATAATAACACTAAATGTTAATAGATTAAACTCCCCAGTCAAGAGACATAGACTGGCAGAATGGATTAAGGAACAGGACCCATCTATATGCTGTCTCTACTCAAAGGACATGAGGGCAAGGACACAAACAGACATTTGCACACCAATGTTTATAGCAGCATTATTTACAATTACCGAGAGATGGAAACAGCCAAAATGTCCATCAGCAGACGGGTGGCTAGACAAACTGTGGCATATACATACGATGGAATTATGCAGCTGTAAAACAGAATAAAGTTATGAAGTATGTAACAACATGGATGGACCTTAAGGACATTATGCTGAGTGAGATTAGCCAAAAACAAAAGGACAAATACTGCGTGGTCTCACTGATATGAACTGACATTAGTGAACAAACTTGGAATATTTCGTTGGTAACAGAGACCATCAGGAGATAGAAATAGGGTAAGATATTGGATAATTGGAGCTGAAGGGATACAGATTGTGCAACAGGACTGAATATTAAAACTCAGAAATGGACAGCACAATACTACGTAACTGTAATACAATTATGTTAAAACACTGAATGAAGCTGCATGTGAAAACGATAGAGGGAGGAAGGCTGGAGGCATAAATGAAATCACAAAGAAAAATAGATGATAAAGATTGAGATGGTATAATCTAGGAATGCCTAGAGTGTATAATGATAGTGACTAAATGTACAAATTTAAAAAATGTTTTTGCATGAGGAAGAACAAAGGAATGTCATTACTGCAGGGTGCTGTAAATTGATGGTAATTAATATTTTAAAATTTCAACTTATGTGTGAGACTAAAGCAAAAAATGTTTATTTGGTACAAAATGTATATTTTGACTAGTGCATCTCCTAATATAACCTATGTAGATAGTTGGTTGAACAACATAAGTACATAGAACCTTGAATAGGATATGAGATTTTGTTGGTTTGTCCAGAGTGATGCCCTGATGAATCCCAGAGTGATTTGATCAGTGAGTGGGAAAATATTTGCAAAGTCCCCTTTGGAGAATGGTGAGAATGGGGGAAAATTCAACCTCACCAAGCTGAATTCTTGATATTCTCACAAGCAGTGTGGACAACCAAAGCTATAGGCTGAGCCCCCAGTCTTGGGGTTTGTTCATATGAAACTTAACCCCACTAAGAATAGGTTAAGCCTACTTAAAATTAGGTCTAACAGTCACCCCCAAGAGAGCCTCTTTTGTTGCTCAGATGTGGCCTCTCTCTCCAGCCAACACAACAAGCAAACTCACCACCCTCCCCTTGTCTACGTGGGACATGACTCCCAGGGATGTGGTCTTTTCTGGCAACATGGGACAGAAATCCTGGAACAAGCAAGACTCAGCATCAAGGGATTGAGAAAAACCCTAGAATGAGCTGCGACTCAGCATCAAGGAATTGAGAAAACCTCCTGGACCAAAAGGGGGAAGAGTGAAAGGAGACAAAGTGTCAATGGCTGGGAGATTCCAGGTGGAGTCGGGAGGCTATCCTGGAGGTTATTCTTATGTATTAAGTAGATATTACCTTGTTATTCAAGATGTAATGGAGAGGCTGTAGGGAACTGCCTGAAAATGTAGAGGAGTGTTCCAGTGGCCATGTTTCTTGGTGATGATTGTATAATGATATAGCTTTCACAATATGACTGTGTGATTGTGAAAACCTTGTGTCTGATGCTCCTTTTATCTACCTTGTCAGCAGATGAGTAGAATATATGGAATAAAATTAAATAATAAGGGGAACAAATGTTAAAATAAATTTAGTTTGAAATGCTAGTGATCAATGAAAGGAAGGGGTAAGGGGTATGGTATATATAATTTTTTTTTCTGTTTTCATTTTATTTCTTTTTCTGTTGTCTTTTATTTCTTTTTTCTGAATTGATGCAAATGTTCTAAGAAATGATCATGATGAATATGCAACTATGTGATGATATTATGAATTACTGATTATATATGTAGAATGGAATGATTATATACAATAAGAATGTGTTTCTTTGTTGTCATATTTTTTTAATTTAAAATTAATAAAAAAAATTTTTAAAAAGATCACCACCACTTGAAGGCTTATGACAACGTCATCAGCATATGTTGATTGTCACCTCTGATAGATAATTTTATATACTCATCCTTGTTTTACATTAGGAATTTAATATTGTGGACAATACACTTTTTCTAGATTTCTTGGACCTTCTATGTTTGGGTGTTCCTCTTTCCAATCCCCATTTACAAAATTTCATGAATGCCTCTTTCTCTCTCTCTATTTCTTTAAGACCTAATATTTCCTCAAGATTCCATACTTTTTTTCCTTTTAAATTGGATAATTTCACCCAACTCTTGGCTTCAACTACTCTGATATGCAGATAACTTCCAAACATACATTTCCAATCAAGAATCCTCTTTTTATTCCACACTGTAGTAGATTAGATTATTGCTCAGCAAATAATCCCACATGCACACATAGCCCACCTCCAGGAAGGAGTATAATTCTTTGCCCCATTGATGTTGCATTGATGTTGCATTGTTGAGTGGAATATAGTTGGAAATGACAGTGTGCCAGTCCAAGCCTAAGCCTTCAAAAGTATGTTTCTGTTCATACTTTTGGGTGTGCCTGATGTCTGCCATGAGAGTAACATACCTCAGGTAGCCCCTACCTCTCCAGTCTGCACACAAAGTGATACATATAGAAAAGAGCTCTCCAAGTCCACGCAAAGACTATGAACATGAGAATAAAGGTTGTTATTTTGAACCATTTGGTTTTAGAGGTGGTTTGTTGTGCAGCAATATTCAGGTTTGAAAGGATTATGCACCATAAAAAAGCCATGTTTTAATTCTCATCCATCTTGTGGAAATTGATTAGGTTAGATTACCTCCATGGAGGTGTGACACATCCAATTGTGGGTATTAACCTTTGATTAGATGGAGATGTAACTCCATCCATTCCAAGTGGGCCTTGCTTACTTTACTGGAATCCTTTAAAAGAAGACATTTTTGGAAAAAAAGCTTGAGAGGAGAGAGCCAGAAGAACCACGAGAGCCCACAGAGCCGGAGACCTTTGGAGATGTAGAAGGAAAACACTCCCCACGAGAGCTTCATGAAACAAGAAGCCTGGAAAGAAAGCTAGCAGATGTCACCGTGTTCACCATGTGCCTTTCCAGTTGAGAGAGAAACTCTGAATTTCATTGGCCTTTCTTGAGGGAAGGTAACTTCTTGTTGGTGCCTTAATTTGGACATTTTTATAGACCTGCACAGCCTTAGAACTGTAAACTTGCAACTTAATAACCACCCCCTTTTAAAACCCATTCCGTTTCTGGTATAACACATTCCAGCAGCTAGCAAAGTAGAACAGATTTAGCTGTATTAGCTCGGGTTCTCTAGAGAAACAGAATCAGCAGGAGATACCTGTAAATTATAAAATTTACAAAAGTGTCTCATGCAACCATGGTGATGCAAGAGATGATCTGTAGGGCAAGCTTTGAGCTGGCAACTCCAATGAAGGTCCTCAATGAACTCTCAGGAGGGCTAGCTGGCTGAAACAGAAAGAATGATTGTCTCTTCTGAATCCTTTGTAAAAGCCTTCCAGTGATTAAATTAAGTACCACTCATTAGAGAAGACACTCCCCGTGGCTGACAGCAAATGCAATCAGCTGTGAATAGACCAGCTTGGTCATGATTTAGGTTCATGAAATGTCCCCATAAGAATTAGGCTTGCCTGATTAAACAGCCAGACACCACCACCTGGCCAAGTTGACACATGAATCTGACCATCACTAGCATAATTGCATAAAAAACTAATATGCAAGCCTAAACACTTCCAGTTGTATAGTGGTCATTCACTTTATTTAAATCCGTACACTATGGTGATCTTTTCCTCTCATATTCCTATCTCAGTTAAAAAAGATTTGCATTTTATTCAAGTTTCAGGGAACTAGATTTACTAAAAACCTATCGAGATGATCCCCTTTCTTATTCTCAGATCCATGTCTTTGCTTAGGTTTTCGTCATCTCTCACCCAGATTGTTGGAATGATCTGTCTTAATTTTCTTATTCATTCTTTCTATCTCCAATGTATCCTCCACACTGCTAAACACACTGTTATTTCTAAAATGCACATACCTCTTGTGGTAGTTAGATTCAGTTGTCAACTTAGCCAGGTAACGGCACCTAGTTTGTTGCTGTGGACATGAGCCAATGGTATGTGAACCACATCTGTTGCTGATTACATCTGCAGTCAGCTAGGAGGTGTGCCTGTTGGATTGAATAATGTTTGACTTAATTGGCTGGTGCGTAAATGAGAGAACTCAATGTAGCACAGTCAAAGCAGCTCAGCATACCTCATCTCAGCACTCACAGCTCAGCCCAGGCCTTTGGAGATGCAGAAAGAAATCACCCCAGGGAAAGTTGTTGGAACCCAGAGGCCTGAAGAGAAGGCCAGCAGAGATCACTCTGTGACTTCCCATGTAAGAAAGAACCTCAGTTGAAAGTTAGCTGCCTTTCCTCTGAAGAACTAACAAAATAAATCCCCTTTTATTAAAAGCCATCAGTCTCTGGTGTGTTGCATTCCAGCAGCTAGCAAACTAGAACAGATTTTGGTACCAGAGGTGTGGGATGCTGCTGCAATTTGCAAACACCAAACATGTTGGAACAGCTTTTTTAAATGGATAAGGGGAAGATTCTGGAAGAGCTGTGAGAAGCTTAATAGAGAAGGCCTAGAATGCTTTGAAGAGACTGTTGGTAGAAATGTAGACTCTAAAGACACTTCTGATAAAGCCTGAGACAAAAATGTGGCATGTGTTATTATAGACTGGAAGGAAGATGAGCCTTGTTTTAAAATGGAAAATAATCTGGCAAAATTGACTAGTGGCTTTGGCTGGAAGGCAGATTTTAAAAGCCATGAACTTAGATATTTAGCAAAAGAGATCTCCAAATTAAATGTCGAAAGTGCAGCCTGGTTTCTCCTCACAGCTTACAGTGAAATGTGACAGGAAAGACATAAACTGAAAACTGAACTCTTGGATACAAAGAAACCAAAAATTGAAGTTCTGGAAAATTCTGGGCCTCCACAAGGGGGACCCCAGAAAATGGTGCCCTGTGTGAGGATTTAACCAAATGTGGAGCCAGCCAGCCATTTCAGAGAAAGCCAGGATTGGACATGGAGTTATCCAGGAAGGATTTTTCGAAACTCCTTATGTCTGATGGGCATGATCCAAGGCTACTACATAGAAAGCCAACGAGAGTGCTGTGGGACCTGTATAAGCAGAGCCTCTGCCAGTGTGGACTGGGGGGTTCAGAGAAGGGACACATTGGAGGAAAAATAACTTCAGAGGCAAACCATGGAGGCTGAGGTCTGAAGTCAAGAAGCCTCAGGCCAGGAGAGCGGACCCACCCAAGCCCGTGAAGAGGAAAAGTTTGCCCCGAAGGCAGAGGATGGGCCTTCCACCTTGTTGCAGTGGAAGACTCATGCCACCTCAGGCCTTGGAGAGGGTGAAGCACATTCCTTGGGGTTTGGGGAGAGCCTGGCTGCCACCATATGGTGGGGTTAAGTGTGTGCCCCGGAGATGGCAGAGAGCCCTGGTGCAGCCCTGATGTTTGGAGAGGGTGGAGCCAACAAAAAGGTGGTCTCCCCAGTGTCCCCCAAGGTTGTGTTCGGAGAGAGGCAGGCCTCTGCATAGGTCTTTGGAAAGGGTGGGACTGCCACTTTCTAAAGCCCCAAAGCTAAATGATTCTCAGACTTTGAAATCTAATGGGCTTTGCCCTGCAGGTTTTCGAAATTGCATGGTTCTACCAACCCCTGTGTTCCTTCTTCCCTATGGAAATGTGTACATGTATCCTATAACTGTTCCTCCTTTGTATGTTGGCAGCAAATAACTTGTTATGAGTTTTTAAAGGTCCAAAGCCAGAGGATAATTTTGCCTTAGAACAGACCATGCCTGTAACTAACTTTAATAGGAGTTTGTATGTTTCTAACTTTGTATTTCATGTATATTGCTACTGAAATGGTTTAAGTTTCTCTGATATTGTTATGGAATGAATGTATTTTGTATACGGGAAAAACGTGTCTTTTTTAGTGTCCAGAAGGTGGAATGTGCTGGTTTGAAAGGATGTATGTCCCCTAGAAAAGCCATGTTTTAATCTAAATCCCATTTCATATAGGCAGAATAATCCCTATTCATTCAATACTGTATGTTTGAAACTGTAATCAGATCATCTCCCTGGAAATGTGATTTAATCAAGAGTGGTTGTTAAGCTGTATTAGGTGATGACATGTCTCCACCCATTTGGGCGGATCTTGATAAATTTCTGGAGTCCTATAAAAGAGGAACATTTTGGAGAATGAAAGAGATTCGGAGAGAGCAGAGAACACTGCAGTACCATGAAGCAAAGAGTCACGAGCCAGCGGACTTTGGAGATGAAGGAAAACACTGCCCAGTGGACTTCATGAAACTGGAAGCCAAGAAAGAAAGCTAGCAGATGATGCTGTATTTGCCATGTGCCTTCTCAGCTAAGAGAGAAACCCTGAACTTCATTGGCCTTCACTGGATGAGTCCCTTTGATTGACATTTCTATAGACTTGCTTTAATTGGGACATTTTCTCGGCCTTAGAACTGTAAGCTAGCACCTTATTAAATTTCCCTTTTTAAAAGCCATTCTGTTTCTGGTATATTGCATTCTGGCAGCTAGCAAACTAGAACACCACTCCAATAAAAAAAAAACACTAATCATTTTTATTTTCCATCAATACTTCCATATTGCCTATAAAATAAGTTTTAATCTTCTTACTGTAGCATGTAAAGTCTTTGCTAATATGACCCTAACTGATTTTTTTTTTATATATATGGAGCGCTTCACGAATTTGTGTGTCATCCTTGTGCAGGGGCCATGCTAATCCCTAACTGATTTTTTTAGCTTTATTCATTCCATTGCCTCCTCATATCCACTTGCTAAGATTCTGCCACACTGTACTGTTCTAAATGTCTTAGTCCTTCTTTTTAAAAATATAAAATTATTTATATTAGAATTTGAAAAATGATCCATAATCTTAATTTTCAAGATGGTTCTTTAAAGTTGTAATGCACAATGCATCTGTCCATTCACAACTTGGCCTTATTGAATATATTAATACTTAGAATTTTTAAAGTACTCTATTTTTATATTATTATTATCAAACAACCAAAATTCTAGCACAAGACAAGGAAATTCATATGGACCTGTGGTCTTTATCTCTCAGAAATCAGCTTTGCTTTATTATTTCAATTAAAAAAAATCTGTTTTACTTGGTGTGGTGGATTAAAGCTGTATGTACCCCACAAAAACATGTTCTTAAATTTAATCCATTCTTGTGGGTGTGAACCTGTTATAAGTGGAACCCCTTGTTGAGGCTACTTCAGTTAGGATGTGACCCACCTCAATCAAGATGGGTCAATCCTATTATTGGAGTCTTGTTATTAGAGAACGAAATTCAGACACAGAGAGAGAAAGCCACAGGAAGCAAAACGCTGAAATTGAATCTGAAAGAAAAGGTAGAGACTAGCAGATGCTGCCATTTGCCATGACACATGACAAGCTAAGGACCAAGCATTGCCAGCAGCTGGGCCTAGAATGCTACACTCTTGGGGAGAAAGCATTGCTCTGACAATGCATTGATTTGTACATTTTCCCAGCCTCAAAACTGAAAGCTAACCCATTTCATGTATTTGCTTGAGACGCCTAGGAAACTAAAACAATTTGTAATGATTCTCTTCCCAAGGAGATTTCAAATCCAGTGATGATATCATCATGTGATGACAAAGTCATCAAATCCCAAAACTATGCTGACAATTTCCTTGCAACTTTTCAGAAAAATGCAAATCCATGATTCTTATTTACATGTTCCAATAGCAGTTGCTCCAAGACACTCATGATGGTTTAGATACTATAGACATCCCAGAAATAAATAAGCTTATGACATTTTTACACTTTCTGTGTCTTTGCTGAATGAAATGTCATTTCCTTTATGCAACATCTGGAATATTTCTAGTTATCATTCAAGATCAGCACAATTGACAACTCCTCTTTGACACCACTTCTGATTCCCTGATAGAGATAGCAAACCATTCTCCCTGCTTCTCATAATACTACTGCAGTTCCTATTACATTACATAGATATTCTGGTTTTCATGTTTGTCTCCAAAGTAGACTACCAGTTACTCATGAGCAAGGGTTTTAAGTTAATCATTTTGAATCCCCTAACATGGTGACTGCCAACAAATGTGCTCAATAATTACTTGAAGCAGTGATTTAAGAAAGCAGTCTTTCCTTTCCCAAACTCCTGCTTTCATTCCTGAGCTTTTTTCTCCTTCATGAATCCTTCAGAGTTTACCATTGACTAGAGAGAAAATATTCAATAACCATTGCTATAGTAACAAACTTCCCCAATATCCATATCTGTTGAAAATTAGTACATGTGAAAATCTCTCCACATAATGTATCTTGAGTTTCAGTGAAACAGAAGATATAAATATCATGCACAACAAGACCTCAACACCAAACAGAAAAAAATGTCATCCAACCTCTACAATTCACCTGTAAGTTAACACATGGGAAATAAAGCCTCCTGATTTAAGAAATAAACTGTTTATATATCTTTTAGATTTCCAGAAAATCCATTAAGGAACGTTAAAGAAGAACAAAGGAAAAGAATAAAACAATTTACAGAAATAATGCTTCACCTAGCCAACGTAAGGAATCATCCCCAAAAGGCTTTCTTTCCTAAATTTGTAATTACAAATCCATGATTGGATTCACTACAAAGCAAAGATATTATTTGTGGAGAATGAAAAATATCCAAGTAGTGTATACCTAAATCCAAAACCACATGACATTAGACAGATACAAAAGAGTATGTGATTCTAAATAACTTAAAATAGATAAAAGAAAATATTTTTATTTCTTTCTTAAGTATTAAAACTATTTCATGAGCAAAAAAAAAAGACAAGTAGGAGGTGAAACATCATGTTTTTAATGCTGCATCTTTATTTTTCAGGGAAGAATACTATTCAGATTTAGTAATAAATGCCAGAAAAGAAAAGTAAGACCCTGGTTAATATTTTCAAAGGGTTGTTTTTTTTTTTTTTTTTTTTTTCGCATGGGCAAGCACTGGGAATCAAACCCAGGTCTCTGGCGTGGCAGGTGACAACTCTGCCTGCTGAGTCACCGTGGCCCAACCTCAAAGGGTTTTTTATGCCAGATGAAGTGGCCAACTCTGGGATGGGTTTTTTTTTTTTTTTTTACATGGGCAGGCACTAGGAATCGAACCCGGGTCCTCGGGCACAGCAGGCAAGCATTCTTACCTGCTGAGCCACCGTGGCCCGCCCTGGGATGGGTTTTCTTAATTTGAGTAGAATAGTGAGGCTTTATATATGACTAAATTATATAAAATAAAAGTTGCTAGGAGTTTACAATCTATTTCAATTCATGAAACAATGGGTTACTGAATGAAATTTTTCAAAAAAGGATATTATATTAGGAGTAATTCTGATGATTAATAGTTTTAGAAATGCATGAGCAAAATTACAGGGGGAGATGGGAAGTATGTATTGAAAGAGATACAAATGAGGTCAAAATAGAATTCCTCTAAAATTTGAAGATATTTTTTACATAGGTCTCTAATATAGCACATAAATATGATTCTCACTAGGCAAAGAGAAAAATAATATGGTGGATAGTACAAAAAAAAGCAGCAAGAAAAAAGAATAAATTTATTCCGGTGAGGATCACAATTCAAAGCATGATCTCTGGGGAGGATTATTCCTGTGCTCCTACTTTTGATTAATTTGGCACTAGTTTCCTTATTTGGCACATGAGATAATAATATAACTTATTTAAGCGGTCATTTTAAGTAATCAGGGAAACATAATATGCCAATTACTTAGAGTCTGGAATATTGATGTTTTTGATAAATATTAGCTCCAGTGAGCTATTAGGAAGAAAGCTGGGCAGACACAATCCATAACTTTGTTTACTTATAACAGGGCATTTAAACACTTGTATTCATAGTAAGTGAAATGAGGATTGGGGGACATTTTCATCTTAGCCGAATTAAATTTTTAAACAAGTAACAGTGAATTGGAGATAACATGTTATAAATTGTTCAATCACCAGATATCAGTATTGCAATAAATTGAATGTAAACTGATAGAGTTTGAAGTTTATCGTACTTACTAAACAGTGAAAAATCTTGTGAGTATTAGAGAATCCTTCTTTGGGACCTTTAACACTTTTCTGTTTGTGGCAGGACATAGAGTTACTTACTGTGAAGAAACCTTGTCTAACTTTTGCTTTGTTCCCCTAGTTCACTGTTTTTGTGCCCATATTGATTCAGAGTTGAGACAGTTGTGAGGCTTCATTTGATCAGTTTCTGAAAATATGCAGTTGCTGTTTCTGTTCAAATTGGTCCATTTAAACCATCTTTAAGAATGACTTTGTGTTACAGCTTACTAAAAAAAAATCAGTAGTTACTCTTTGTGATGGTTTGAAGCTGTATGTACCCCAAAAAAGCATGTTCTTAAAGCTAATCCATTCCCACTGGTGTGGACCCATTTTAAGTAGGCTCTTTTGGTGTAGGATCTTAAGTTGACATATGACCAAACTCATTAAGGGTGAGTCTTAATCCTCTTACTGGAGTCCTTTCTAAGAGGATATAATAGGGAAAGACACAGAAGCAGAGAGGATGCCACTGAAGCCAGAAGCTGGAAGCAATGAAACTCAGAAGAGAAGGGAGAGGTCAGCAGACACAGCCTGTGCCTTGCCACATGACAGAGGAGTTCAGGATTGCAGGCAGCCTGTCTTCAGCAAGAAGGTGTCATTTGATGAAAACTTGATTTGGATATTTTCATGGCTCTAGAACTGTAAGCTTGTAAATCAATGAACTCCCATTGTTAAAAGCCAGCCCTTTTCTAGTATATTGCATTTCAGCAACCAAGCAGACTAAAACACTCTTTATTCCAGGTTTGGCATGTTATTTTAGGTTTGCTTGGTAGTTTTGCTTTGATCTTGAAGTAAGTTCAGCTTCAGAAATGTAATACCTAACTCAGTGTGCACTGAAGATTATTACCCAATTTTTAATATATTCCCTTAACTTCATCCTGTTTAAAATATATTTCTGATTTATTCACTCAAAGTCATTGAATTACTCATCTTCACCATAATTTTAGATGAATTATTATACAGTATTATATTCAAGTTTAAAATGCCACAAGATCTTCAGAGTTGTATTTTGCCAATGAAATATTTAATACTTGGAAAAAACAAATTACAATTAAAATGTCATCACAAAAAGACAGTATTGATTTGTGATAATGCAATCTTCTCTACATTTCTAGTATCAAGCTGATTTACCAAAATTTATGACAACTTATGAATAAGTTTTAATCACAGCACTTAAGTACAGGCATGTGCTATATATATATATATATATATATATATACATATGTATACGCATATGTTTATGCATATATATGCCATTATTATTATTGTGGTACTAATTGTGTAGGTGTTTTTCCAGAGTTAATTTGTGTTATCCAGAATTCTTTCTTTGAATAAGAATGAATAACACTTCCGTGCTATTTGTGCATATTAATATTTATATATTATATTTCCATATCAGTTATAAACAAAACATGAAGATGTTAACAGCGATTGTCCCTGAATAGTTGTATAATGGTTGGAACTACTTTACACTACCACCAATGAATGAATACACTGGCCCAAATTCTTACCATCTCTACTCTGAGTTATTGCAATAACCTCATATCAAGGAGTCCCTGTTTTCACTCTTGGCTCCACCTCAATGTACTCTCCACAAACATCAGAGTTGTTTGATCCTTTTAAAATATAATTCTTATCATGTATTCCTCTGCCCAGAGCCCTCCAGTGTCTTTACATCTTAAGCCAAAGTTCTTTCAATGTCCTTCATGACCTTCGATATGTGGTCCTGAACATTTCTCTGTCCTCATCTCCTACTGCTTTCCTCATTTGTTCATCTCCAGCCACTGGGGCCTTCTTGTTTCTGAACACACCAAAGTTATCCTCCACTAGGATTTGGACTAAGTGTTCTCTCTGCCTGGAATTCCCTCAGCTCCAGAAGGATATCCACCTTACTTTCTTGAAGTTTTTCCTCAAAGGTCACCCACTCAATGGAGCCTTCCCTCACCACTCTATCCAAATTGAAACTTGACACTTCATCAATAATTACTCTGTTTGTCTCCCCTTTCCTACTTTTGTTTTTCTTCTAAGCATTAATCAGTTTACTTATTTATCTTGGTTATTGACTGTCACCCCTATTAAAAAGGAAGTTCTCTAACAACAGGGTTTTTGTCAGTGGGTTCTGTTTGTGTCCCAGTGCCAAGTAGTGTAGTTGATACATAGTTGCACTTATTAAATATTTGTTGATAAATTATGTCCCTGGAATCATCTGAGAGCTGTATAAGGCATAAATGAGCTAGTTATATTGATTCCTAACTCCTAGTAGCTAATGTGGCTCAAAGTCATTCGTCAGCAGTTTAGGAGTACTAGGCTACATATATACTCTATTTGCCATTTAACTATCTTTGGCTTCTCTTTTCGTCTCTTGCTTCCAGGAGATGAGAACTAACTTTCATTTCTAAATTACTACCTTTTTGAAGTGATATATACTTACACTACTTTTCATGTGTGAGAAATGTTAAAATTTTAAGATCCTCGTTCATTGCATTGAAAGTGAAATAGTTCCACGAAGAAAGAAATAGAGCTTTTAGGGGAAATGCTGGCACTTGAATGACTGGCAAGTCTTCTCATCACAGCCACTTGGATTTCAATTTAACTTTAAGGCTTGCTGAGCATGTGATTAACCACTTAAAGCAGCATGAGAGACATGGTCTAGGTGAACACAAAGTTCCATGCTATCTGTGTTCACATCCTTGAAGACCAAGAACTGCAATATCAGTGGGTAAAGGTTATGCCATAAACTTCTGGTTATATTCCTCTTTGTAAATTGTGTAATCAAGTGACTTCCAGAAAAATACCAAATTATGTCATAGTTGAATCTTAAGAGAAGTGTGCATTCCATTTACAGAGGAACAGTGATTGCCAAAGAAATTCTAAGCAGATGTTTATAACGAGGAACTTTTTCTTATCAAAGTGTAATTCCCAAAAACTCTTTTTAAAAAAGACTTTTTCCAGATACGTTATTACTTGAAGGTTAACTTTTTTAAACCATATCTATTAAATCACAATCTTTTAAAAAACTGTTGGAATAAGATCACTAGGTTACCTACAGAACTGGTTAATGTTCTTTAGGACAATAAAATCATAAACTGTGTGGTTATCTTTTCTAGCAGAGAGAAATCATTTGCATCCTTACTGAAAAAAAAAGTACACATTAATATGTAACTTCAAAGACTCAGAAACTTTAATTAATGGAATTAGTGAGTCACATAAGAGTATGTTCCAGTTCATCAGCACAGTGGAACAGAAATATATTATAAGCCATATATGTCATTTTAAATTTTCTGGTAGGAAGATGGTGATAGTGGCACAGCATAGGGAATGTAATTACCAGCACTGAGATAGATGCCTGAATGTGGTTAAAAGAGGAGATGTTAGATGGCATATGTGGTAATAGAATAACATTTTTAAAAAAATCTATGGAACACAGTGAGTTCTAAGTTGAACCATGGACCATAGTTAATAGTACAATTACTTTGCTTAACCCAGTATATCAAGAATACTACCATTTTGACATAGAATGTAACAAATTACTAATGAGGTACTTTACATTCTTTTTTTGTTCTTACAAAGCCATCAAAATCAAGTGTACATTATACTTACAGCACATCGCAATTCAGCCTATCCACATTCCAAGTGCTCAGCAGCCACATATGGCAAGTGTACCATATTGGTCAGCATAGCTTTAGGTGATTAAGTTATCACTGGATAAGTTTGAATATATTTAATATATTGTACTATATTTATATCATAAATAAATATAATGTACACATTAACATGTAACTCCAAAGACTGAGACTTTAATTAATAGATTAATATATGTAATACTTTCTTTAATATATTAAATATTTTCTTGTTAAACAATGTGCCAGATTGAAGGTATTATGTACCCCAGAAAAGCCATCTTTGAATCTTGATTCAATCTTGTGGAGGCAGCCATTTCTTTTAATTCTGATTCAATAATACGTGCTGGAAACCTTTGATTAGATTATCTCCACAGAGATGTGACAAGCCCAATTATGGATGTGACCTTTGATTAAATGGAGATATGACTCCACCCATTCCAGATGGGGCTTGATTAGTTTACTGGAATCCTTTAAAAGAGGAAATATTTTGGAGAGAGTCAGAAACAGCAGAAATGACAGAGCCAACAGAGAGAGCAGAGATACGGATGTTTGGAGATGCCTATAGCCCAGCAGATGTTGCCCTGTGCTTTCCCATGAGATGTTAAGCAAGACAGAACCTGGAGAGAACCAAGGGAAGCCAAGAGTTGAAAGTCAGCCCCAGACAAGCAAAATGAGGAACCCCACAGGAACAGAGACTGAAAACAATAGAGCCCAGGAGCAAGGCACCAGCAGATGCCAGACACGTGACTTTCTGGCTGACAGAGGTGTTCCAGACCCATCTGCCTTCTTTGAATTAAGGTAACTCCCTGGATGCCTTAGTCTGGACAATTTTATAGGCTTAGAACTGTAAACTTGTAACTTACTAAATTCCTTTTTAAAAAGTTATTCCAGCTCTGGTATATTTGCATTCTGGGAGCTTGCAAACTGCTGTAATGTCTCAGAATGACGTGAAAAGTTCATGATGCACTTTTTTCATCTTTTTTTCCAAGTTTTGGGACATTTTTAACGTTTACAACCAGGAATTATTATCTTTTTTATTGGATCCCAGTATATTAAATGATAACCAGTAGACTTCAGGTTTACCTTATTTAGTACAATAAATGCTTTTTAGAAAAAGTTATTTTAAGGACATTTTTATCAATCATGTAGCTTGAGGTTTTAACTAAACATTCTTTACTTTAAATTATAATTAAACTATTGGAACAATGCCCATCACAGAAACATGTAATAACTTAACTGATTTGAAGATTTACTTTGAGCCAGTTACTCTATGTTTCTGTATTTATCTAATTTAACTTTCACAAAAATCCTTCAAGATAATCAATATTATGATTGCCATTTTAGAGATGGGAGGGTAAGAGAGATTAAGGAACTTTTCAGAGACCACACAGCTTTTAAGGAGGACCTGGAAATAAAGCCAAGACTTCTTAACTGCAAAGCCTGAGCTATTGATTGCGATACAAGAATCACTTGAAAATGAACTCTTCTAACCCATAGCCATTAAATAACTATTGATTTGGTCTGCAAATTAAAATTAAGGGTTCATAATGAGAACATATGATTTTGCATTCTTTCTTTATACTGAAAGAATGATTTCTCTATATCTCCCAGGAGTAGAAAGAACTTATGACAAACAAAAAGATGTTTTATGAATAAAGAAACATACAGTTTCTTCACTAGTTAAAATATTAAAAAGGGAAAGAAATGGAGTCAAATTTAGCACTTTTGTTCTATTTCATTCCTGCTTAACGCATTTGATTTTTAACCTGTATTTATTTGATAGCAAGACTGTAGAAGATGTTAATTCTGATTCTTGCAATTCTAAAATGCAATTTTGAAGACATTTTAAATTGAAGTTGAAAAGGAAATAAAAGATTGTAGTAGAAATGAAACTAGGAAAAAGCTCCCTGCTTGATCATTCAAAATGTCTTTCAAAAAGACCGAAGTCCTCTGAAGGAGATGTGGCCAAGAGAAGTAAGAAGTGGCTACATACAAAAGCTTGGCATCTTTTATTCTTTTTCTCTTTTTTGGTTCAATTCATATATAGTAGGGGTTAGCACTGTTTCTTGAATATATGGTGGAAGTTGCTAACTAAATTTTCTTTCTCTGTGCTTTCTGAGAGGAAACTTTCAATTAGTAATTCAATGTATTTATTGCTAACAATATACTCAACTGGCTTTTTCATCTTTTTTCAATTTTGCCAGCTTACATTTTGACATCATGTGCCCATTTATTTGGTTTTCTAATAAATTTTCAAATTATTTTATAGCATAAGTTGATTAGTTTGAATATTTAGTATTTAGTAATTATATCAACTTCGTTTCTGGTTTTTGTTTGGTTACGTGTATACTCTTTTATTGATAGATCAATCTTCAAATGTATGTCAGTCCTACCAAATTTTTAAGAAATCACTTTCAGCTTTGTAAATTCTGTTTTCTATGCTCCATTTCATTTCATTATTATGTCGTTTCTTTATCATTCCCTTCATTTGTGGCATTTTGCATTACTTCATTTATTCTGTTGCTCTTTTTCTATTTTCTTGATCTTAAGGCTTGGATAATTAATACTCTTTTATTTCTTAAATATTGTTTTTGAAACCATGCATTTCCCTCTATTTACTGCTTTATTAGCTTTTAATTATCTCCTATAATGAAAAGTACACATTCTATATAAGTACATCATGTTTTAAGCTCCACTTGTTGTTTTGGTTGGTATTCTTCATTTCCTTCAAATTCTTGTGCCTTCACAGGAAAAATTGCTCAATAACTTGATCTTGATATATAGTATATTCTATATATATATTCTATATATCTTGATATATATATATTCTAGGATTCTGCAAAAAAAAAACTATGCTTTGTTTCTAGAGTAGTTACTTTCTTTAACAATTTGTATGTTATACTTGCTTACACTTCTCAGAGTGCGAGTAGGAAAATAGAAAGGTTAAGAACAGAGAAAAGTTTTAAAAATTAAAACCATGCGAAAAGAATACATTCTCCCTAAGCATAATAGCAGATTATAAATTGAGCTGCCATCAGTCCCCAGGTTTTTTTTTTCTTTCTAACTCTCACAATTTTTGAACTATTCTTTCAAGTAATATGAGTAAATTTCAAAAAGAAAAATAATTTTAACATATTGTTCTAGTTTGCTAGCTGCCAGAATGCAATTTATCAGAAATGGAATGGCTTTTTAAAGGGGGGATTTAATAAGTTGCAATTTAACAGTTTTTAGGGCATGGAAATGTCCCAATTAAAGTAAGTCTATAGAAATGTCCAATCTAAGGCATCCAAGGAAAGATACCTTGGTTCAAGAAAGCCGATGAATTTCAGGGTTTCTCTTTCATCTGGAAAGGCACATGGCAAACATGGTCAGGGTTTCTCTCTCAGCTGGAAGGGCACATGGTGAACATGGCGTCACCTGCTAGCTTCCTCTCCAGCTCCCCGGGAGGCATTTTCCTTCTTCATCTCCACAAGTCACTGGCTCGTGGACTTTCTGCTTCTTGGTTCTGCGGCATTCCCTATTGTGGCTTCCTCGTGGCTCTGTTCTTCTCTGCTCTCTCTGAAATCTCCCACATTCTCCAGAATGTTTCCTCTTTTATAGGATTCTAGTAAGTTAATCAAGACCCACCCAAATGGGTGGATACACATCGCCGCCTAATCCAGTTTAACCTCTCTTGATTGACTCACATCTCTAGGGAAATAATCCAATTACAGTTGAAACATACAGTATTGAATAGGGATTAGAAGAAACGGCTGCCTTTACAAATGGGATTAGGATTAAAACATGGTTTTTCTAGGGGACATACATCCTTTCAAACCAGCACACATATTAATGTGTACATTTCTTATATTGGTAGCCTTTCATTTTTCTTCCCAGGTATTCTTTTTTTGGGAAATTAATCTCCTGAAGACCTTTTGGAAAATGTCACCCTTCTCTAAAAAGTGAGTTTATTTTACTTAATATGACCAGGGCACCAGAACTACATTGTCGCATTTTAAAAGCCAGCTAGGCAAAGGCCTCCCATGTCTTCCCTTCAGATTTTAGTAATCATAATTTAAAATTTTAAGCTATTGTTAACTTTATAATAACTATGGGAATAAATGTTACTACTTTTTCAACTATCGTTTTAATATAGAAAGTTCTCTCAACAACTACCCTGTTTAAACAGATTGATAAGAATAACCAATTTTATTCATTTTATCTCTTTTGGGGCAATTGCTCTCCCTGCTGTCTTTTGTAAACTGCAAAAATTAAAAACAACCATTTCCTCTACCAATTTTGAAATTGCTTCATGAGAGGGAAAGCAACATCTGTAGACAGGAGAGCTGTTTTTACACAAACTCACAGAGGAAGAAAAATAACGATTATCAACCACATGTTAAAGCAGCTCAGAAATGCTCATTGTTTTGGAAATGGGTTACAAATGTCAGGCTATAATTTATTTTGAATTTAGTATTCATCCAGCCATATGACTCTAAGAGCTGTGCCATTTCATAAATATTTCAGAAGGCTATTGTAAGAA
Organism: Myrmecophaga tridactyla; assembly: GCA_004026745.1. Lineage (NCBI taxonomy): Eukaryota > Metazoa > Chordata > Mammalia > Pilosa > Myrmecophagidae > Myrmecophaga > Myrmecophaga tridactyla. The sequence goes on along the minus strand of PVIY010014332.1, from coordinate 38,255 downwards.
AAAGCTATTTTAAATCACACAAAGCAGAACTTCATTATTTTTTAGAAAACTTTTTATAATGGAGAATTTTTATCAAATGCAAAAGTTGACCTGAGAAAATAAGTGAACACCCTTGTGCCCATTATTCAACTTCAACAATTATTATTACTTTGCCAATTCTATTTAATTTATCCTGGAGTATTTCAAAAATAAATCCCAGACATAATGTCATTTTAATTGTAAATACTTTATTTTACGTCTAAATAATAAAGTGGTAGTTTTATATTTTTACCTTTTAATAACTATATACATTGCAATTTCTATTGACATAAACAAAATAATGAAATATAGCAGTCATATAATAAAGGTCATAAATAAAAGAGGATAGTAAATAAGACCATTGGAAAGAATGTAAGTGAAAGGGAAGAAACATTTTCCTCTATTTTTCTGTCTTAAGTACTCACTAAGATATTTCCTTTTTTTTTTCCTGCTGTTTCCTTGATTCAGTAAGTAAATATATATAATTACAGGATCATTATAAGCTTTGATACAAAACAAAAAGAAAGGCTAAAATAAATGCAAATAAAGGATGTCATCCTTAACAATCATTGGAACTTTTTTTGAAATGATAGCTTGAAAGGCTGCAAGATTTCAGATCATAGAAACATCTCTTTTTTTAACACATTCTTAAGTCAGATGGTAACAAAATAGTAAATTAGTAGCCAGGTTTTACAGCCCATGTGAAACATTTCCTGAGTTAAAGATTTTTCTTTTTCTGGCACAAACTAAAATTATACACATGAAATATAAAACCACTATATTCCTCTCCAACAATTCTCTTTGTAATATTTTAGTCCCCCGATAATCTTTAAACCCTTATATAAATTTTTATTATTTTATTATTGATATGCCATCATGTAAAAAAATCTGTCACTAAAATATAACTAAAAGTGTTCTTTTGCTGTTTGTATTTTGTTTGGGGATTGTGGATGTCAGGTACACAAAATTGAGTTGATAGTACTCTTGATTCATGGAATGATTTCATGATGAGCAAGTGCACTTTTCCTCCTTTGTTTTTTATTTCATGATTTTTCTCCCCCGTTGCTCTCTGTCATCCTCTTCCACCTCATACCAGGCACCCACTCATATGCGGTTAATGTACATTTTTCAATCCATCTTCCACATGCTTACTTGAAAATGTGTTCCCATGAAGTTAGTTTTTATTAACAATAGTGAGCCAGTTAGAAGCTGTTTTGTACTCCAGAAAAGCTATGTATTTTATCCTGATTCAATCTTGCAGGGGCCACCATGTGGGGTGGGAAACCTTGATTGGATTGTTTCCATGGAGTTGTGACACATTCAATTGTGGGTATGACCTTTTGACTAGATGGAGATGTGATTTTGCCCATTCAAAGTGGGTCCTAATTAGTTTACTGGAATCCTTTCAAAGGAGAACATTTTAGAGAAACCTCAGATGTAGATTCTTGGAGAACAGTCGCTAAAGAGCTCACAGAGACATGGATGTATGGGGATACTTGGAGTGCCAACAGAGACTACAGATGCCTAGATACGGGCAGAGTCCAGCGAACATCGCCATGTGACTTCCTACGAGATCCTAAGCCAGCTAGAACCTGGAATTGTGTCCTGGAGGGGCTAAGTTGAAGGCACACAGATGCTTAGAGAGGAAGTTACTGGCACCAGAATCTGGAAGCAAAGGAACTGTGGACAAGAACCAGCAGACACTAGCCACATGTCTTTCCATGTGACAGGCATTGGCTTTTTTTGAGTCAAGGTATCTTTTTATGGATGCTTTAGTTTGGACATTTTTACGGACTGAGAACTGTAAACTTGTAACTTCATAAATTCCTTTTTTAAAAGGTTCTGGTATATTGTATTCTGGCAGCATAAAGAAACCAAAACAATAGGCATGCTTTTAATGACAGGAGTAACATTCCATTTTGTTTCATATTATTTTATGCAATATTATACTTTTGAAATCTGCCTATTCCTCCTGTGTTTCTCATAGCCTCTGATACTGCATAGAATTTACTTTCATGCATACCCAAATAGCTCATTTTAAGGTACCTTACACATTTACTCATTTATGAACTCTTAGGTTACCTTCAATCTCTTTTAATCACAATATGCTTTAATGGTCATTGCATGTGTCTTTTGAGTCCATGCTAAGAGCATCTCTGGAGCATAAGTACAACAGTGAAATTTTGGGGCACAGACTATGTTCCTACAATTTTCATTAAGTACTGCCAAAAAGCTGTCCACATAGCTACATTAAGTTCAAGTCCCCATCCCCAGTATTATATGGAGTTTCTTATTTCCCAAAAATCTCCCAGATTTTCATGTTATCTAAATTTGTAAGTTTTGCCCATCTGTTGGTTATAAAATGGTGTAATAGAAGCCATAGCATTGTAGTGGCTGTACTGGGTAGGCACATGGGCTGCTCAAAACACTCTGCCCCCATTCAAATTATAGCTGCACCACTTAATACTTGTGTAACTCATTGTTGCTATTTCCTAATCTGTAAAATGAGATCATAGTGAGACACAACTCATAGAATTGCTGTAAGGATCAGAACAGTTATACGTAAAAGCACTTAAAATCAACCCTGGACATAGTAAGTACCCAATAAATACTGGCTAGATAGTTCCTTCAATTAATAGTGGAATCCAAATCAATGAAGACTCTTCAAATACTTAGTAGCCATTCAGATAACTCCATGTCCTTCAATTTTTTGTCTATAAGGTTGCTCGACTTTATTCTTGCTGAGTCCCTTTTCATTTAAGGAGAGGGACTAGATAAACAGGGAAGTGATCAGACGACCTTTGACAGGCCTCAAAATTGAGTGTCTTTCAAATACGTAAAATAAAATAACTTCAACAACACTTTCAGCAATTTGAATAGTCTACAGAAGCCTGTGATTTCAGGGAAGCCTTAAAATGACAAGATAAGGGGAAGCTAAGAGTAAAAAGAATACCAGTCATATTGCTTAATTTAAACTCATATAAAGAAATGTTGACTCAAGAAGAGAATTGGCTAAAGGAAGTGATTTCTGGCCATCATGAAGAAAACCTTCAAGCCTTAATTATTTAACTAACTTTCTATTTCCTTTAGGTAAATAAAATCTCATTTTTCTAAATATTTACACAACAAAATGGTGATCTGATTAGATCTGATTTCCATCACTATCTATGGTCATACAGTTCTGACATTCAAATATTTGGAGAATTGTTGACATATTCCTTGAAAATGTGAAGATGTTTCTTAGAAGTTGTAAAACCAGAACAACAAACAAATGAACAAGAACAAAAAAATGGATGAAATGTTTTTTATGATAATTAATGAATAGGCACACTTAGAAAAATCAAGTCAAAACCAGCTACGGTAGTCACAAGCTGCTTTCACCTCAATTTTACCATATTTTCAATAAAGTTATCTTCAGCTCTTCATTTGCAAAAACTTAAGCTTAAAGCAAAAATTATCATTTTAATTGATAATGAATCTTTCTTTTGGTTATAAGAATTCTCTAATATGTATACTCATAAAGTAATAATGGTGGCTTCTCTCAATATTCTCACATAAGTTAGCTATTACATGCATTATAATTATATATATATATATGTACGTATTCATTTTATTGAGAAAAGCGTGTTGAATCAGCCAATTACAACCTTCGGCAGTAAGCAAGTTTGCAAGAAATTATTTATTTGTCACGCCAGCAGATATTCAAGAACAAGTCAAACCTTCACCTTGGCAATAAACCGCAAATCATGCCTTTATGGATAAAGTATTACATATATTTCAAATAACTAATTAGTGAAAGAGAAAGTACTAATTCTGATTGGAACACTAAAAAAAATGGTTGAATTAAAAAAAAAATTTTAACATTTTCCAGCTTGTCTCATATGGGCAGGAAAGATGAAAATACATTTCCTTAGAGTGTATTTTCCCTTTTAGGAAATCACTTAGCTTTGACAGATACCAGTGCTAAAGGCCCTTGCTGATTATTTATCTTGTTTATTGATTGGATATTTAGGGTTTTGACATACATTATCTTTTTAATCCCCACCACTCTGAAGTCTTCTGAATCCAGGTTCCATGCTCATACCTTCAAACTATTTGGTAAATAAAACATGAATCATTACAAATTAGCAGGACTACAGTAAAGCAAATGTATTTTTAAATTACATTCCTGAACATTTATAATATAAGAAAACAGATAAACAGCAGAAAGAATTTCACTCTCTTGGTAAGAAAGTGTGCATCTTATTTTTCAAATTTACTTAGTTCCAATAATTATGTTTTCATGGTTCAGTGTTTAAATAAGATGATAACTTTCTACTCTGAGATTCTATGAGTTAGCAAATGAAGATCACTTAAAGCAGACTTTTTTTATCAAACCATTCCAAATAGTTGCGCAATGAATAAAATACTTATTTGTCAATGGTGCTTCTTCCAAGGATTAAGCTATGTAATATTTCCCCTTGGCCACTGATGTTCTAAAATAACAACTATGCTGAGTCCAACCACTAGGCCCCACACCTCAAACCTCCTGGCTCTTGGTACAAGACTTATTCACATTGGCTCTTTCTTCCTGGTCTGAGAGAAGATTAGTAAATCAAAGGAAAACTAAAAAAAAAATGTAATTTATGCAAAGCTCAACCATTCAATCACATCTATTCATCATGCATGACCATAAGACCAGGAAGTAAAATAATGAGACAAAAGTCTCTGAGAAAGCCTACAATCTAGAGAGAAAACACATCTAAGGGTGTGGTAGCTGCAATAATGCAAGAACATTTGGAGAGCCTTGGGGGCACAGAAGATGCTGAAATTTAATAGAGCCAGTGGGGGGTAGTCATGATGAAAATGTTTCCCTTTAGTTAGAACTTAAAGAAATGAAAACCAAAAAAGGCAATAACATGAAGGGGAGAAAAAACTATCTACTTTTAGGAATGTAGGGTAGGAGAGAGAGAGAGAGAGAATAAAAGCACATAAAAGAAATTGGCACCGTATTTTAAAGAATTTTTTTGCATAGGAAATGAGTAAACTCTGGAAACATTATCCTTGTAGGATTTCATTTGGAGAAGTGAAATGATTACTCTACAACTCAACTGAGCTTAATAATGATAACTAACAACTTATTGTATATTTACATATGGCAGTCCCTGTTTCAGACTCAGATTTACTTATACATTTAATCCACATGACAATCCCTCAAGGGAACTTCTATTACTATCCCCATTCCACAGAAGAGAAAACTAAGGCACACAACGTTAGGTAACTCATCCAAGCTCAATTGGCTGAAAAAATGGAGAAACCAGCATTCGACCTGGCCTAAGGTCATACTATAAGCTAGGCCACTCCATTCCACTGGCTGCTTCTCCTGAAGATGGAATCAGAGCAGTGTCAAGAGAGTGGTAAATCCTCCCACCTGGGATAGATTTCAGAAATATTTTGGATAAGGTGAAGGGAGAGTGCTGAGTCAAAAGGCAATCATGCTGCGGAAAGCAATAAATTTGACTTTTGTCAGAAGACTGCAAGAGAGCTTGGAACAAATTCTTTAATTTTGTAATTTTTTTCTTTTGCAGGAGGTTCCTAAGCACATATGTAGGGTTCACATATTTCCACCTTAACTTTTATTTAATTGTTCATTTTTTACCCACTAATGTAAGAACATGGAATAGGGAATGCTTTGTGCGGAAACATCTTTGATCTTAAAGAACTGCTAACACTGAAGCAAGTTAATTCATTTGGTAACTATTCAGTGTGCCCAGCACTGGGTACATCATCTTTGGAAATAAATAGTTATGGAACTTCTGTGACAGTTGTTAATCTGCAATGTTTAATAGAGCAAACAAGAAATTATATGGCATAACTAAAATGTGTGGCATAAATAAAATGATAAGCACTCTGAACAAGGCATGTTTTTTGTTATGGAGACACAGAAAAGACTTTAAGAAAAAAAATGATAGTAATGGGGAGACTTCCTGCAAGAGAAAATCATGGGGAGCGTGAAAAACTTACAGCAAAATAGTCAACAAGCCCTTCAGATCAAATTGTTTAGCTGCTAAATTTCATCCAAAATATTTTACCCTAAGATCTAAATTAAGAGAAATTTGTGAGAATTGGTCCAAGAGGCAATTTGAGAGAAAGTTCCAGGAGAGAAAGCTGAAAGTTCAGGAAAAGAAAAAGTTTGATGAAAGGAAATCAGTAGAAGGAAGACAAAAGAGTAGGAGGTAAAGTTAAGTCAAGCTGGGATGAAAAAGTGCATAGCATGGAAATGAAGAAACAAGCCAGGTATGATGAAGACAGAGGGAACAGGAAGAGGTAGAAACTAAAATGACAGAGAATAGAGGGGGAGTTATCTTTCCAGGTCTCTTCCTCAGTGTTTCCACAATACCCTTGCATATTACAAATTATTTTATGTACCACATTCTTCTCTGCTTGTATCTGCTTTGTAAATTCCTTCAGGAAAGAATGTTTCAATCTTTGGTTCCCACTCCCTTGCACAGGGCCTGACACAGAGAAGCTATACCATATGTGTTTATTGTTTTAAATATATATTTACATAAAGTTTAGAATAGACAGGGTGAGAGGGTAAGGACAGGGCATTGAAGCATAGGTCAAGGATATGACAGAGCAGCTTTATCACCTAGTCCTGTTCATGGACACGATGCTTTTACGTAACTGCAAGTACAAGGTGGGTGCATTTAATCTGCTAGGTTTGTAACTGGAATGTGTGTGTGTCTGTCTTTCTGTCTGTGTGTGCCTGTGTTTTATCAAAGAACAATGCAAATACTTTTAACGTATATCCAGTATGTTCTTACTTTCTCCTGCTCACTAACTTAAGTTCTGTTATTGAAATTTTGATTAATTGTAGATTCTTATGAAGTTATAAGGAATAATGCAGAAAGATCCCATGTACATTTTACACAGTTTGCCCCAATGGTAACATTTTGTAAAACTATAGTCTAATATCACAAACAAGATGTTGACAATGATACAACCCACCAACCTTACCCAGAGTTCCCTAGTTTTACTTATACTAATTTGTGTGTGTTTAGTTCTATACAATTTTTTATCACGTGTAGAGTCGTATATCTCCCACCACAGACGAGATACTAAACAGCTGCATCACCAAAGGGATCCTTCATGTTCCTCTTTTGTAACCACATCCACCTCCAACCTAAGCAATCCCCTTTCCCTTCCCTCTCTCACCTTCCCCTAACCCTGGCAAATACAAATAAAAAATTTTGTTATTCAAAAATATGTTATAGATGGAATCACAAAGTTTGGAACCACTTGGCATTAGCTTTTTTCACTCAGCATAATTTCCTTGGTATTCATCCAAGTTGTTTCTTCCTTTTTGTTGCTGTGTAGTATTCCAAGCTGTGTAGGCACCATACTTTCTGTAACATTCAGCTCTTGAAGGACATCTGGGCTGATTCAGGTTTTTGGTATTACAAATAAAGGTGCGGTGAACACTCATGTACAGATTTTTGTGTGAAAGTAAGTTTTTTATTTTTCTGAGATAATTTCCCAGGAATGTCATGGATGGGTCATATGGTATTTGCATGTTTAGTTATATACAAAATTTTCAAACCTTTTTTCCAGATTGTTTGTACTATTTTTCATTCTCACCAGAAATGTATGATGATCAATTCTTGCCAGCCTTTGATATTACCACTATTTTCTTATTTTAGCCAGTGGGTGTAGAGTGATACCTCATTGTGGTTTTAATTCACATTTCCCTAATGACTAATGATATTGAACATGTTTTCATGTGCTTATTTGACACCTGCATATCTTCTATAGTGTAATTTCTATTCTTATCATTTTCCCATCTTCTAACTGTATAGTTTGTTTTTTACTGTTATTATGAGAGACTGTAGCATATTCTAGATATTAGTCCTTTGTCAAATATATGGTTTACAAATATATTTTCCATCTGTATCTTGCTTTTCTTCTGCTTAAAAGGATCTTCCAGAGCAAAAGTTTTTAATTTTGCTGAGGTATGGTTTATCAGGTTTTCCTTTTGTGAATCATGCTTTTAGTGTAAAGTCTAAGAACATTTTTCCTTGCCTTAGATAAGGTTTTCTCTTATTTTTTTCCTAGAAATTGTATAGTTTTGCATTTTACATTTCAGTTCATGATCCATTTTAGGTTAATTTTTGTTACAAGATGTGATGTGTTCAGGTCAAGGTTAAATTTTGCCTATGGACATCCAGTTGTTTCTACACCATTTATTGAAAAAGCTATTCTTCCTCTATTGAATTGCTTTCATATCTTGGTCAAAAGTCTGTTGAACATCTTTCTTGGGGCTTATTTCGGGATTTTCTATTCTGTTTTATTAATCCATGCATCTCTCCTTCCATCATACCACACTGTCTTAATTATTGTAACTGTATATTACTATTACTTACTGTATATAGTAAGTCTTAAATATGGGGGGAGAGTGATCCTAGGTTTTTATCTACTTTGGCTCTTCTGGGTCCTATGCCTTTTCCATACAAATTTTAGAATAAGCTTCTCTATATCCACAAAAAAAAATTGCTGTGATTTTGATAAGTACTTCATTACTCTTATAGATCAATTTGGGATGAATTTATGTCTTTACTATGTTGAGTATTCCAGTCCATGAACGCGGTTTGTCTCTCCTATTCTCCACATCAAGGAATCAAAGAAGATGTAGATCTTTGATTTCTTTCATTGGCATTTAAAACTTTCAGCTACGGCTCCTGTATATTTTCTTAAATGTGTATCTATGTATTTCATTTTCTTTGGCACATTGTGAATGGTATGGTGCTTATAATATCAGTTTCTGCATGTTTACGCTTAACTATATAGAAAAGTGATTGATTTTATTTGTTGGTGTTGTGTCTTGTGGCCTTGCTAGATGTACTTAGCAGTTTTTTATAGATTCCTTGGGATTTTTGATGTAGACAAAATTGTCATCTCTAAAGACAATTTTCTTTCTTCCTTTCTTATCTGCAAACCTTTTATTTCTTTGTCTTACCTTATTGCAGTAATGAAACCTTCCGGTGATATGTTGAATAGGAGTGAAGAGAGTGACATCCTTGCCTTGTTTTTGCTCTTAGGGGAAAACAATTCAGGCTTTCAACATAAAGTATGATTTAGTTAAACTTCTTTTTGTAGATACTATTTATCAAGTTGAGGATGTTCTCCTTTATTCCTAATTTGTTGAGCATTTTTATCATGAATGGGTGTTGGATTAACCTAGTTTTTAAACCTCTTTTTGAAGCTATGCTTTATATATATCAACTCTTCACAACCCCAAATAATTTTGGGAACTTTACAGGATATATTACAGTATAATATAATGTAAAATAGTATCAAATAACACAATATAACATAATTAGCATAACAAAGACATTGGTAAAATAAGCATAGGAAAAAAGTAGATGAAATCATAGGCAGAATGTATACACAAAGGTCATAGGTTTCTGAACATCATTGGAACTCCATCATGATACAACTAACTCCTAATTCTACTTTTCACATTCAAAGCCTGGTATTGGCTTCATTAAAACATTTCAACTTATTTAAGGCAAGGATCTGGTTTATTCATCTTGATATTTCTTGGCCTAGCACAGTAAATATGCATCATCAAATGATGACATAATTTAACCGACTGACTTTCTGTTCAGTCAGTCAGTAAATATAAACTGCATGCCTGTCCATTTACATCTATCTAGAGAAATTCAAGTTTCTATGTAGTCAAGAATGTGTGTGCCAGATGCATCACCCTTAACACTGCTTGTATTACATTTCCCGCTTAGAGCACCTCTGTACAAGATCCGCATCTGTGTCTTTGTTAGGTTTCGCATTTAAGTTTGGGGAAGCGGGCAGAAAAATAACACCAGAGTCCTTTTCGCACTGCAAAATTACGGGTGGGTTTTTTATGTGTGTTAAATACTTATCGTTGACAGTAACAAGCTCACAGAATTAATATCACGTCAAATATTCTACTAGCTACTGAGCTTTTTCCTGAGGAGACACTTGCTACATAGATCCTTTTTGAGAGTGAGGAGGGGAATATAAAGAAATCTGATTCTGGGCGACTGCTGTGGCTCAGCAGGCAGAGCTCCGACCTGCCGTGCTGGAGGTCTGGAGTTCGATCCCTGGTGCCTCCTGCCCATATGCAAATTAAAAAAAAAAAATCTGATTCTCTAATGTCCGTGACTGACTTTCCTCTTTCAAATTTGGCAGATACTGTCAATTGGGGTTGTTCAGGTGAACTATTATGTTGTTATATAATGAAAACCTGAATAAAAAGTGTTCTCTAGTGGTTTATTGTAGTTTCTAAGAGCCTAAGCCTCATGGTCACACAAACCCAAGCGTGGTCTTGTGCTGGGGGGGGCCGCCCATGACCTCAGGGAAGCTACTCAGTCCTGCCATGTCGCCATCTCCTCCACTGCGTGCTGGATGCTGGGGTGCAGTTTCTCCTTCACGGGGTGGCCTGGAGGTTAGTGAGGTCACCCATGCAAAATATAGCATAGTGTCTCGGCCATCACAAAGGTGCCACGACTGTTAGCTGTGGTTTCTAACACCATTTGTGATTTTCCTGCAGCTCGGATATAGTACAGGTTTAGAAGTGATTTTTAAGAAATCTGATATTTGTAAACATTAAACATTTGTTGATTTTTTAATTCCTGGGAAATGCCAAGTACATTAGCATTTAATAAATGTTAGCATACCGGTTCTTTATTCTCCCTTTTCTGTCACAGAATATTATTTCATTCAGCCTAAAACAAAATCTGTCAGATAGTGAATTGGGGTCACTGGGACTCAAAAATAAGGGTAAGATTAAGTTGTACACATTATACCATTCTGAAACCATGCCTCACAAATCTTGGTATATTGACATATTGGGAGATTAAAGACTAAAGCTAACAAAGAATAAGACAATTGCAAAATGCTTTCATAACCTAATCTTATTTGCTATCCCCGGTGAGTGCTTATCTTATTCCTACTAGAATATTTCATTATATCTTCCGTGTCATATTCAGACAAGCTAGTGTTTCTTTAAAAATTTTTAAAGGTATTAGAAAAAACAGGAATGAAAATAATTAGTTATTAGAAAAATAACATTTTGTGGTGTTGATAATACAGTTTCTACTAAAAAAAGTTTTCTGTAGAAAAATTATTTGTTGTATTGCTAAGTAATTCAAAGAAAATTCCTGATTTCTTTCATATCCGTAATTCTGCTATTATTTGCTATTTCAGGAAAGGAGTGCAGCCAGGATGAAAGTACAGCAGCTGCCATCTACACCGTTCAGATGGATGACTACTTGGGGGGCAAGCCAGTGCAGAATAGAGAACTTCAAGGCTACGAGTCCACTGATTTTGTTAGTTATTTCAAAGTAGGTCTGAAATACGAGGTGAGTAGCTCCCAGACAGCCTGTGGGGATCCACTTTCTCCTCCTGTCCATTGATGCCTCATGTCTTCATAGAATGAAAGTACATTGAGGGCAGGATTTTTTGTTTTGCTTTGGTTTGGTTTTAATCTGTTTTGTTCACTGTTATTTCCCCACTAGGTGCCTAACAAATAGTAGGTGCTGAGTAGATGTTTATGGAACGTATGGTCTGATATGTCAAATATTCTGACCTGATTCCATTTATTAGGTAAATTTTTAATAAAGGTAAGAGTTTTTAGTTAAGTATTCACAAAAAAGCCCTTAAATACTTATTTCCACAGTTATGTTTTAGTAACAGGGGTATTAACTGTTTTTGTTTTTGTTATTCTAGAAAATAACAAATAATCCAATAGTTAGAAATCTTGATTTTTATGGAATATCTTTACATAGTACTCAAAACAATTGTAGTTTCAGTTAATGCAAAGAACTATACACACATTTCCCAGTTAATGTGGTTTGGTCTTAAAGATGATACAAATTAAACCACTGAGCTGAAAAAAATGAGTAGTTCTGCCACACAGATCCAAATATTAGTTACAAATACACACACTCACGTATGGACACAATTTACATGCCTTTTCCTGAGACACCTATCATCACTTGACTTTGCTTTTGAAAATGAACAAACAAAAACGAACAGTTATCACCTTTTAAGGCAACCTTCACTAGAGCATGGATTTTTGTCTGGAATTCTCCCAGTGATCCTTAGAGATTGCCATCCTTCCTCACTTCCTGTGTGTGCAGTTAAAATATGAAGAACAACCTCCCCAGTAAACATTCCAGAAGTCAGTGTTTGTCAAAACAAACAGACCTCACCAAGAATTCTGAATATATACTAAATATATCTATTAAGAAGCTATAGTTTATTTCTGCCTGCACATGATCAGTGCCATGGCTGAATGTTTTGGGATGCCATTGAGATCAGGACAAAACACATGTAAAGTCTCTTATCTCTCTTAAAGTTATATTTTTACTCTAGGCTGTGAACCATCCTAAATATGAAACTATTAGTTTTCATTCCATTTAATTCACATTAGTGTCTACATTTTAAGTCCAATTATCCCGAAACTTCCCTCCGTTTGAATGAGCCCAGCATTTTAAATAAGCTTCATCTTCTCGTTACTAAAAGCATGTGCTTTGACATCAACTCAGTTGTGAACTTATTTCTGCCACATTTGTCTTGCTCACCTTTGGGCAATTTCTTAAGCTCTTCGTGATCAGTTTCTTCATATGTGCGATGGTTATAACAACATTTTCCTTACATGAGTGTTCGGAGGATTAAAAATTAAATTAAATAATAAAATACACAGTATATACAGAATCAATAGGGACTTATTGGCTACGAACAGGGCTTCTAAAATTAAACTTTGAGATGTATATTTGAAAGTGGACATAAAAGTAATTCCACAGCTATTGGATAGTTATCTCCTACTTATCAACATTAAAATCACAAAGAATCAGCATTTTTTCTAGAAAGAGGATGTTTGCAAGTTAAGGGTCAAATTTATCAGCACTATTATCTTATCATGAGAGACAGAGAGCATATGAAAGTGTGTGCAGTTGCAACCGTACTAAAGATGAAATGTGGGAGCAGAGATAATTTGCCAATGAAAATAGCAGAAACTATTATACTTAATTTCATCCCACCATTAGTCTCAAACTTACAGGGACATGTGCAGCACTTCATGTATATTATCTGATTACATCCAAACAACATGATAAGACAGTGTTTCTGTCATCATCTCTGTACTATAGAAAGTAAACTGAGGCTTACAGAGGCTTCATAACTTGAAAAGGCCTCATAGTGGGTGGCCAGATGGCCATCTGACTCCAGTACTGGAGCTGGTAATCATTGTGCTGTGATGCTGTCAATATAAATAAATGGTTCAAATGTTGGGTCAAATTTTTAATTCAAGATAACTATATGACACAGGGTATCATGTCTATTTGGAACATGCAAACTTGACACAGTCTGCTGTTATCAAGTCAGCGAAAATCCCTTGTAGCTGCACCAGTAATGTAAAAGATCCTCCAGGAGACATCATGACCATCTTTCTATAAATGACATGTGTCATTTATCTCTAAGGTTTTTTTGTGTGTAATTGGTGTTGGGATAGGAAGGTTGGTACAGAAGGAGATTATGGAGGGCTATGACTTTCTATAGAATCCTGTTGTTAAGTCCCTAGCTAGTCATTCCTTTCCCAGGCTCAGACAAGGCCTTGTCCTCAGCCACAGTTGGAGCTAGCAGCCGACAGATGCCTGTCTCTCTGCAAACCTGTATTTGTGGTGTGCTTATGGTGCCGCATGCTCTCATTCTACGTCGTGAAGGTGGAAAGAGGCTGGGATGTTCTAGGGTTGATTCAAACAATATTCACTGAAACACTACTTACTATCTGATACAGACATACAATTAGCATATAATTTTTCTTTTGTGCATTTGCGGCACCAAATATTAAAGTCACAATTAATTGTTAAAACACTGATAAATTTTCGCAAACTATATATTACCCTGACAGATCACTGTTTGAAGTTAATTTGAATGTTATATATGTATTCTCCATCTAAGTCTGGCATTTTTGAAAGCACAGTGTTCTCATACTATTTTTTAATGAGATCATAGTATTTCTACTTATGTAAAATATTTTGAAATGGCCAAGAACATAGCATATAGAGGAAAGCTTGGATTTATTTTGTTGTTTAATACTTATTTTGTTTAGTCAAGAAACATGGCAATATTTGTAGAATTATGGAATAGGCTTATGTTTCATAATCTTTAAAATTTAGGGTTGAATTGTCCAATGTCAATATTCAACTTATATTTAAAATATAAAGTCACAATGGAAATTTAAAGTCAATGAAAATTTAAAGAATGTGATAATGATTACATGTGCAGCTTAACTTATTTTGGATTCACTGTATGTTTATATAATAAACTTGGAAGTTTGATTATTTTATAAGTTTCATACCCAGATCATTTTTCTTACCATATTATCATAGGAGGCCTTTTATTTATAATTGACAGAGTTCTGTGTACAAAGAATCTTAACTATGCACGTTACCTCACAATTAATTATGGAAATAAAGAAGGCTTATGGTTCCTAACATTTAACTAGAAAAAAATAAAAAGGTTAAAGATGATTACAAATAATTCAAGAAGATGTAGTTGATATATTCAATATTTTTACTTTTACATTTCTTTAAACCAATGTGATTTTGTTTTATTTCGTTTTATGTTGGTTGGGGATATTCAAGTAAGATACTGTGTCTCCCTAATTTAGGGTGTAAATAGTCAGGCCAGGAACATTTAGTAAACTCTATTTACCAGAAAATAAAGGCAGTTGATTTTTCATGCAAAAACAGGGCCCATCCATGGGAGCAGGCCAGGCCTGGCCAGGACTAGCAGTGTTACCGTGGAGACGTGGAGACTGCCCAGCTCTCTGACCTTCCTCACCTGTACTTTTTCCCTCTGACTCTTCTTTAACTGCCTGTTTTATTCTTCTCTGAAATCCTTGTCTGTCTTCTCACTAAATCATTAGTTAAAAGGGCAAGAGATAGAACTTCTTTTTGTTTATTCAACAGAGCTTTACATACTGAAGTTACTCAATAAATACAGGCAATAGTAAATTGATGGGTAGATTGCAATACTGAAATGAGGGAATGGGTTGTATGAGTTTTTCCTTTTTCCTTTTTATTTCTCTTTCTGGAGTGATGCAAGTGCTTTAAAAATGATCACAGTATGAATACACAACTATATGATAATATTGCAAGCCATCGATTATAAACTTTGGATGGACTATATGGTGCATGAAGATATCTCAACAAAATATTAAAAATATGTATGTAAAATTGAATTGTTAAAACAGGAAGTACAAAGAAACAACAGCTACTACGAAAAAAACTCTGTTGATTTACCAAGGAGTTTTCTCTCTATCTTATTTAACTTTGCACACAGCTGTTTTAGCTTGGACTGATAGGCACAGTTTTTGTACAAACACTGTGATTTTATGTTTTGCTGTCTACTTAGAATCTCCATTAGTTTTCTTGTTGGCCTGTTTCGTTCTTCCTCCCACTGATCAGGTTGGAGGTGTGGCATCTGTTCTAAACCTTGTGCTCGCAAATGATTTGACGGCTGAGGAAGCTCCTACATGTGAAGGGTAGGAGAATGTTCAGGGCCACAGAAGTTCCCCTTCACTGGAACAGTTTCAGCAAGGGAAACTGCTTCATCATCGGCCTTCAGACTGTGAGTTCTAGGTACACTGAGACTTCTCAAGGAAAACAAACTGTTTTCAGGCCAAATCAGATGTACGTGTCATTGAACATAATCCCATTTTCTGCACACTGGAAAAGTCGGTGTTTATGTGAGTTGCAATCATGTCGAATGAATAATGAGCAAATATTTAAATGACACATAAATTATAGTTTCAAAGTTTTTCTTTTCTTTGCTAGATTTACAATAGTGATTTAGATCTTCCTATCATAGAACAGAATTGAATAATTTTAAATACACATCCCCTTCTCTCTGAACAGAGCTTCCTCTAATTATGTTTGTGTTTATTTGTGTGTGGGAAAATGTAGATTGGAGAGGACATTAGAGATTTTAGTGGAATCTTTTACTCTAAGTTTCATAGTTTCTAGAATTTAAATGGACATATGGGGTAAGTTTGAAAGCCTACCTAAGAAGTTGGGGGAATATTTTATAATTTTATAATGAACAACATTGTATATATATATATAGTGTAACAATATATACTACACTATTTTACACATTCAATTATTTTGAAGTTATTAGAAGGAAAGGGAACAAGTAAAACTTTCAAGTATCATGTTGATGGAGGGGACAGTGGTGTTTATATCTGTGTTATATTTTGTTCCAGTAAAAGGGACTCCTTTAATGTCAGTTATACTTATGATAAATCTTATCCTGACAGATAAGTATTATTGCAAGGCCTTGTACTAGATCCTAGTGAGTAGGATTTGCATGTGTCTTGGAAACTTAAGGTTTTAAAAGGTAGAAATAAAGGCTGTCTCCTTCCACTGTGGGACCATGTGCAAAGAAGGCAGGAAGCAGAGAGCATGTTTATGATCTCCTCCCCCTCCTCCTCGTTCTCATACACTATACACATCAGCACGTAATCGTCATCCCAAGCAATATACAAGCCTTGAACTGTATTACCTCACGTAGGATGAGGTTTGCACTGGCTGTACAGCTTGCACAAGGTTGCACAGCCAGGAGACGATGAAACCAAGATTAGAATCTAGGCATTTCTGACTCCCAGGTAAGCCTTTTGTTTTACTGCCTTTCATTGGGTGTTCTTTTGAGAACAGCTGGAAAAAAGGGCTGAGGCTAACAGAGAGAAACCAAAGGAGTTCATCCCATCTAAATAAGGGCAGACACTAAGAATTCTGAAATGGAGCTCAACAGTCAAAGTTCAGTTTCAGGAATATTAATTTGCCAACAGCTGTAGATTAAATGTGCTAAAGTTGTGAATGGTGTGGAAAATGACGCCAACCTATAAATTAGATTAGTTTCTCTGTTAGGGTTCACCTAAAGTTTTATTACTGCTAATGTATAATCTGAATTACTGAATTCTTCTAGCTCATGTGCACAGTTGAAATCACAATAATATCAATGCCCAAAGTTCAATTCCTTTCTCCACCTCTGTGTCACACCAGACATCTACCCCCAAAATGACAGTATTTTTGCACTGAATCTTACAATTAATTTCATAGAAAAGTCCTTTTAAACTTCAAATGCCAAGCCACTCCTTTGGCCAGGAATAAGAGAGTACTGTCAGATTTAGGTGGAAAACTGATATCATTCCCCTGTATTCCCCTATTACCAAAAATCATAACTTATGCAAAGAGTTATGAATTATCAAGCCACCAAGTTCCAAACCAGTTATATTTAGAGTCTCTTCAAGTCTATCTGCAGTTACTGTCTAAACATTATTCCATTATAATTACAGCCTGCAATAAACCTCTCTGAATCTGAGCTTCCTTATTTATTTTTTGGATCTTGACTCTGGTTTCTAATGCTATTTCTAGCCTTAGCTGACTATGATTTGGTCTCATTTGACATACAGTCAGAGCTGGAAAACAGCAGATTTCACAGTTTCACAAAGGGGAAACAAAGCTGTAGAAAGTGTAAGCAAGTCACTCTCCTTCTTACAAGTTGAGTAGTGACCCAGAATACGGTCAAGTTTTGTATTCTTGGCTCACGTCCTTTTCACTACACTAAGCTAACATGGCAGCAATTATGACCCTCTCTGACCCTATAATACAGTGATTTGCAGTGGTTTTAGAATATCTTCACCCCAGAATTGATGATGTCTACCATCTTATCTACTTAAGAATCTACTGAAAATAGCGTTATTCCTGATATCATTCATTATTTTGTTGAACAGATAGTCAGTGAGTTTCCTAAATGGGCTAGAGAGTCAGGTACTGGGAGACAGTGGTGGACAGGCTGGAGTTCCAGTGGCACAGGCTCCTCCCCACAGGGAATGACTGTCCATGGGAACATGGCCTACAGATCCATCTAACGGGGACAGTGAGGGCCAGGAACACTCATCAGTCTAATAGTTAGTTATCTTGATTACATATAGTTAATGATTTTTAATGGCTTGTAAGTCTCTGGCCAGGTAAAAGTTTGGAACTATTTTGTTGCAGAGGTGCCTGAGTTTAGTTATCTGTACATGGTGGATGTTTCCTACATCTCAAGGGGAGAATCAAGCCCTGGGTTCCTACCTGCACTGGAACAAATATCCACATGATGTGTTCATGTTATTAACCTTTAATCTGTTGGTATGCTGCCAAAAGTTTCTAAATGGTGATAAGATATGGAAATTACCTTGGGAACTTTATTTTGGGGGTGTGTCACAACAAACACAGAAGAACTCGAAACTCAAGTTTTCTGTACAATCATTTTAGTAGCAATCATTCAGCTAATTATTTAATGACTATCTTCCAAATCAGAGGGCACAGGAGGATGGATGCCAATGTATTTTCTTTAAGCTTGTTTTATCAGCTAGGTGTGAAAAGTTAGATTAAACTGTCCCTCAGCCAAAGCCATCTATCAAAACCTAAGGTGATGGATAAAACCTTAATCCCATTACTTACTGTGTTCTAAGGATGCCAGTTTCTTTAATAAAAATCAATATTATTAATATGATATGCCATATACCTTAGAAACATTTCTCTCTTATAGGATTTTAGACCATAGTAAGTATTTCCTGGATGTAATAATGTAACCTCCTCAGCCTGAGGAATGAGACTTAGAATCAAGTAATCAGTCTGATAGTTAAGAAAATCATCACCATTTTAAAGGATGATTTAGATAAATTGCCTTATATTTAGTGTATTCTCAGAAAATAATATGGAGCATGTCCAGATCTTAGCAATTTGGAAGTTACTGAACCTTTAGGAAAGAGTTTTTGATCTATGTATTTTAATGTTGTTGAATTTCTTAATTGTTAATTTCCTACTGCTTTTAATGACACACATGAGATATTTGCAGAAATTAATTAAATCACAAATATTGCAACAAAGCACCAGTAATGTGAATAATGTGAATCTTTTTTTTTTTTAATGTTCTTTTTATTTTTATTTGTGCATGGGCAGGGACTGGGAATTGAACCTGGGTCTCAGTTGAACCTGCCTCAGCATGGCAGGTAAGAACCCTGCCCGCTGAGCCACCATGGCCCAGCAGTAATGTGAATCTTGATAAAATGATGATGAAAAAAGTCCATATTATCAAAGCTTGGCATCTGATAATCCTTTTTTGTTTTTTAATATAAGTCAGACCAAGCCTTCAGGGAGCACTGGATTTCACAGGAGTAGGAGGCTCTGTGGTGGTTACTAACCCTGAGTTTGTCCATGCTCTGTTTCCTTGTTAACTTGCTTGGTCAGTTGTGCAGGTTGGCTACTCTCCTCACTATTTATAGCCTCTCACCCCCCTTCTTTGAAAAATCAACCTGCACTTCCTCATTTCTCAGTCAGTCTTCAACCCACACTGTCTGACTTTCACTCCCACCGTTCCTTCGAAACTGTTCTCTCCAAAGGCATCAGTGACCTCTGCTCAACCCAGAGGACACCTCGGCCATTACCACGTGATCCTTGCACTGAAATTGACACTGTTACTACTCCTTCCTCATTCCTCTCCTGGCTCCCAGATTTTCCTCCCTTTCAGGCCAGTCTCTCATTCAACTTTGCATAGTCTGGCCACTCTCCAGTTTGTGTGTGTGTGTGTTTAAGGGTTCCACATTTGATAATTGACTCTTCTTCATACTTATTCCTGAGTGACCTCATCCTCACTAGTACCCACTGGTAAATCCTGATGTTATAGTCCGTCTCAACTGCACACCTGAGCACTTTATCAATATTTCAGACACCTCAGTTATTGCTGCTTATAAAAATATCATAAGACCCTCAAACTCAACAAATCTGAAAACAGAACTCATCAACTTCATCCATTTCCTTCTGATTTTGAAGAGGTTTTTCTCCTTATTGCCTTTATCTCACTCAGGTCCTCAAACCCCAAATTTGGGGGCTACGCTGATGATTTCTCCCGAGTAAGACACATTCAATCACCCTGCCGGGGCTACTCCACCTCCTAAGTATCTCTTGAATCCTCCTCCTGCCTCCATCCCCACTGATCCTGAGTAAAGTCATACTTTCCTGCTTTTGCACATGTTGCTTCCTTTGCAGAGAAGACCCTCCTTTCTCTCACCTACTTTTCTCCAGCAGACATTCAATATCATCTCATCCTTAGACATTCAGACATTATCTTCAGTATAACTTGCTCCCCGACCACTCGCTCTTCTCCTGCCCTATTTCACATCTCACCCCTGTAGAGTTAGTTATGACCTTATCTTTCCTATCACCATAGAGAAACTTCCCTCTCAATACTTTGACTTCTTTACTTACTTCTTAGCCTCCCTCGCTCACCAGGGATCTTTGTTCCTAATACAAGGCCAGGGATTCACACTGATCAAATGTTTCAACAAATGTGTTTACAGTATAAATCATGTATTCTCATGCACTCTTGAGCATAGAGATATAATTTTCTTTTTTTTAACTGTAACTTTAACCTCCAACCTTCATTGAAGTTTTTGTAAATTAAAACTATTTTGGCTTTCAGACTTTTGTCCTTCTATGACTTAGAAATGCTTATTTTGCACTAAAAACTGAACAAAAACTTCTTTATTTTGGATAAATTTGTCCTTACCCCAAAGTAATGCATACCATTAGCTTTATAAGAGAGCTTTGAGGCAATAAGAAAATATGTAGGGAAAGATAAATCTAGTTTCACATCTCTAACATTGATCCTGAAGTATAAGTAGGGATGAATGGCATGTATTTTGTGCTTTGTGTGTGCTAGGTATGTGGAGGGCAAGGGTGAATTCCAGATAACCTTTGACCTCTAGATATTGTCAAATGTGGAGGGCACGGATACTGTGCGTAGGGAAGAGTAAGGCAGGGTAGAATGTGAGAGGTGCTAGAGAAGAGGTACAAATACATTGTAACTGGAGAACTGATGGGAGCACAAGCAAAGAGAGCTCTCAAGGTTTTAGGATTTATACTTTAATTCTCAGTCATGGTTCATCTGGAAAAGATTTAAAAATACGAGTGCCTGTGATTTACTCCTAGATATTTGATATCAAAGTTTTAGGATGGAATCTTGGAGTTAGTATTTTTTAAACCACTCAGGATTTAATGTACAGCGAACACTGAGAAGCACTTCAGTATACGAAGTGTCTACAGATGCAGGGAATTCAGAGTTAGATGCCTAAAGAACCAATCTGTCAGTTAAAAGTAGTTGAGTCTCCAGTTTATGTGACTGGCAAAGGTGGTTGTTGATAAATTGTGATTGTAAAACTTCTTTGTTTTACCAAACACTCTGATAAGTACAGAGGACATTCACTTGCTCTCACTGTACGAGAGGAGCCCTCCCAGAGCTGCTCGCCCTGCGCTTGTGGGTGGCTTCACACCAGCAGCCCGGCTGGAATTGTTCAAGTCCTTTTCTCCTTTCCCTGCCCATCTGCTGCACTATCCAGGGCAGCCAGGCAGGCTCGGGGGCTGAGCGTGGCCTGGGCGCTCGGCTCCGATGCCTTTCATTATCCTATTCCATGATATTTTGCAAATGATCCTGTTTTTAGTATGTCTGAGAAAGCAAACTTGTAATAATTATATTTTACATTACAGTGAAATATAGGTAATGGATCAGAAATTAGATCTCTATTTTTCTCAGACTCACTTTCATAACTGACTTATATGTATTCATATAATTATCTAACAGATGATTATGTTTACTTAGTAATATAAATACCTCATTTAGTTCAAAGAGATTATATTAAATAACACTAAATTTTACAAGCATCTGTAAAGCATTACAGAAGCAACAGTAACATGTTTAAAATGAATTATAGATAATGATAATCTCACGAACATTAATTATTATTTAAGGTAGCTCAGGCTGCACACTGGAATCCCCTAGGGAGCATTCAATAAACAGTGCTGCGTTGAATGACTTGACTTTCAGAGGTAGGGCACAGATATCTGTATTTTAAACAATCTTTTCCCTATTCTGCTCCCCAATTTTAATGTTTATTTGTTAATAACTGATTGGTCATTGGGAGCAATTTTTTTTTCACTCTTTGCTAATCTGTGCATGGTATGCAAATTTTGTCCAAGTGTGGGTCTCATGTTCACATGCCCAGGCAAGAGGTTAGAGAGGACATGAGTGTACTGCTCTCTTAGAAGCAGAGAAAAAGCCCTTTATCATGCTGAAGAATTAAATCTGATTTTATAGTGAAAGGAGTTGTAAAACATATCGTTTTTTAAATTTCATTTCTTTAAAAGATTTCAATTCCTAAAACATATATTTTATTCTTAAGGAGGACAATGGAATAGGTCAGTGAGGAACAGCGTGGGGTGGGGGTCGGAGAGACGGTGGGAGGTCTGCTTTCCTTCAAACATGTGCCCAGTGCCTACGAGAGAGCCTTCCCGTATTAGGCACTCAGTGAACTATTTTTGAATGAAGAAATTACTTTAGACTGGGAAGGTCTTGCAGTCAGAGAATAAAGCCAGTCTCTCTTTATACTTGTGTGCTTTTATTTTGCTATAATTAATTTGCTCTTTGAAAAAATACAAACACAAGGTCATATAGCTGGTAAGTAAGACCCTAGGTTCCCCTCCTCCCCACCCTAACCAGCTCTTCACAGGTGGCTGGATGAACTATGCGTGGGAAACTGTTTTGTAAACCAAGTAGTTGTCTATATATCAGTCTCTCTCTGTTATTTTTCTTGTATTCATCTCTGTATCTCCAGCATCTAGCACATAATAAGCTAGATCATACACATAATAAATGTGTATTTATTTATTTATTATTTGTTTATTTACTTATTTATTTATTAATGTGTATTTTACCCAAGAAAGCACAAGCTTATATTGGGTAAAATCTGAAGACTTTCTTTGTTTTAGTTTGCTAATGCTGCCAGAATGGAATATAACAGAAAAGGGTTGGCTTTTATAAATGGAATTTATTAAGTTGCAAGTTTACAGCTCTAAGGCCATAAAATATGTCCAGACTAAAGCATCCATAGAAAGACACCTTGACTCAAGAAAGGCTGATGGCATCCAGAACACCTGTGTCAGCTGGGAAGGCATGTGGCTGGCAACTGCTGGTCCTTTGCCTTCTGGTTTCAAATAGCTTCCCCAGCTGCATTTTCTTTCTGTGTCTCTAAATAACTCTGTGTCGGTTCTGAGCTTTTTCAAAAAGGGTTCATACTTAAAGGACTCCAGTAGGCAGATTAAGACCTACCTTGAATGGGGGGGTCCCATCTCCATGCAGACAGCCTAATCAAAATCTCCCACCCTGAGCAATAGGTCTGTTCCCACAAGACTAGATTAGGGGAAAACACGGCTGTTTTTCTGGGGTACATAACGGTTTCAAATGAACACACTTTCCTTCTGCACAGGCATGTGCCCCTCCTCCTCAATCTGTTAAACATGTATAGCTTTAAAAATCTTTTTCTGCAAACACAGTTATAGAGGTCATGCTTTCATTTCTATTTAAATGGGACACTATTATTCTGTGGCTTTTTTTATCTTTGATGATATACCTTGAGTAATTTTCTAAGTGAATATTTAAATATTTTTTCCTTGATTTTTAAATGTGGAAAAGTAGTCCACAGTACACATGAAGCCACAATTAAAAAACCATCTCCCTAATAATGGAATTTGGGTTTTGTTTGCAGTTGTTTATTTCTTGTTTTTGTATTACGTGTTTGAATTTTTCTATAATATAGAGTCTTAGAAGTGGAACTGCCTGATCATAAAACCACATTTAATTTTTT
Source organism: Myrmecophaga tridactyla (assembly GCA_004026745.1). Lineage (NCBI taxonomy): Eukaryota > Metazoa > Chordata > Mammalia > Pilosa > Myrmecophagidae > Myrmecophaga > Myrmecophaga tridactyla. The sequence continues at coordinate 14,464 of PVIY010014332.1, read as the reverse complement.
GAAATGATGCCAAATCAACCTTGAAAAGAAACTGTGTATGTTTATACCACCCAAATAATGTGTGAAAGTGCCCATTCCCACACCCTGCCAGGTCTAGATACCGTGACACTTCCTCTCTCCCTTCTCTTGCTTTCTTTTCTTAAGCCACTTTTAATGGAGAAAATGATAGTTTATTCTTATTTTATATTTGTTTCTGTGTACCTTCTGAACACTGTACTCAAGTCTAAAATATATAACATTTTAATACAAATGGCAGCTAATGTAATCTATTAACCTAACAATATATCAAATATTGTCTTCTTTTTCTATTTTTCTACTTCTAATTACAAATATAATTTTTATAGTTGCATCCACTTTTATCTGTTACAATCTATATAGCTATTTTCCTATTATTGAACATTTAATATCTTCTAATGCCTTAATAGTCACACAGCAGTGAACACCCTTGTGGATATGTTTTTCTAGTTTTTATAAACAATTTATTAAAATAAATTCCAGATAATGATATTAATAGATCAAAGGTTTTAAACCCTTTTTAAGGCTCTTGAAAGTATTATTGAGTTGCTTTTTGAAAGTGTTATATCACATTTTATGATCAAGAGTATATTACTATAAAAGATTCTTGATTACCTTCTGAAATGTAAATTTATTGCTTTAGATTTAAGTAATCCATAATCAAAGCAGATATTTTGGCAAGAAAAATTAGGTAGAAAACATTTATTAAAAATACTTTTTCTAATTATGTAATAAATAATACTTACTTTCATATGTTGTAATTAATTGAAATATACATTAATAAAGGTAAGATAATGTATTTTTATTTTCATGTTAAACAAAATTCTCACTTTATAATGCTAACTGAAAGCAACAGGATGCAGAATACAGTATACATTTAAAATTTTAAATCATATATATCTTCACACTAGGTGATTTAATCTTCTTTTTAGTGCTTTTTTGTTTTATCCTTCTTACTCACAGTGAGTTTTACACTGAGCTTGCATATCCTCCACGTAATTCCTGGTGCAAAAAGATCTGTCTGTTTCTTTTAGGAAATTTACCAGTGGTGCAGGTCCTCATGTAACAAAAATGAACGTCTGAAGGCAAATCATGTTGCCAGTGGCATTTGAGACAGAGGGATATCTCAAATAATTGTTGTGGAAGAAGGAAGTGCACATCCAGAGCTTATAAAGGTATTGTCAACTGTGTTTTTTTTTTTTAAATGGTTACCACTCCTAGCCATATATATAAACATTTGTATGATAGTTTTTTAAATTAATTTTTAAAGTTTTTTTTAAAATGTAACAACAAACAAACGCAAATATTCTTAACTTATGATCATTCCGTTCTACATATATAATCAGTAATTCACAATATCATCAGATAGTTGCATATTCATCATTATGATCATTTCTTAGAACATTTTGCATCAATTCAGAAAAAGAAATCAAAAGACAAAAGAAAAAAATTCATACATACCGTACCCCTTACTCCTCCCTTTCATTGATCACTAGCATTTCAATCTAAATTTATTTTAACATTTGTTCCCCCTATTATTTATTTTTATTCCATATGTTTTGCTCATCTATTGATAAGGTAGATAAAAGGAGCATCAGACACAAGGTTTTCACAATCACACAGTCACATTGTGAAAGCTGTATCATTATACAACCATCGTCAAGAAACATGGCTACTGGAACCAGCTCTATATTTTCAGGCATTTCCCTCCAGCCTCTCCATTACATCTTGACTAACAAGGTGATATCTATTTAATGCATAAGAATAACCTCCAGGATAACCTCTCGATTCTGGAATCTCTCAGCCATTGACAATTTATTTTGTCTCATTTTGCTCTTCCCCCTTTTGTTCGAGAAGGTTTTCTCAATCCCTTGATGCGGAGTCTCAGCTCATCCTAGGGGTGTTTCTCAGTCCTTGATGCTGAGTCTCAGCTCATTCCAGGATTTCTGTCCCATGTTGCCAGGAAGGTCCACACCCCTGGGAGTCATATCCCACGTAGACATGGGGAGGGCAGTGAGTTTGCTTGTTGTGTTGGCTGGAGAGAGAGGCCACATCTGAGCAACAAAAGAGGTTCTCTTGGGGGTAACTCTTAGGCCTAATTTTAAGTAGGCTTGACCTATCCTTTGTGGAGTTAAGTTTCATATGAACAAACCCCAAGATTGAGGGCTCAGCCTATAGCTTTGGTTGTCCACACTGCTTGTGAGAATATGCATGATAGTTTTAACAGATTCTGATCTGGACTTACACTAAGATTAGGAAAGAGTCTACCTCAGTGCTCTCTAAATCACTGCAATGGGAAAATAGACATGACCGTTTTCTCTCCCCATTGGTACAACTAGGGGAAGCCCCACCCCTGTCTTGTGTGGTATATGAAGACAAACAGGTGAGTAACACTTTTGAGAGTGGCTGTAATAATATGTTTTGAAGGAAAAATAATAGTTCATTGTTCAGCTTCTTACTTTTTTTCCCCAGACAATATAGTGATTTCCTTCTATTTTAAAATTAACAACTATTTCATTAAAATAATGGCATAAAATCTTATGCCAAAAAATTAAATATGCCATTATTTTAAATATTTCAATCATCTTAAATCAGGAATTGTAATCAAAACACGTATGATTTTAGTATGGTTCTTAACTAATGTAAAAGTTAATTCTCCATGGCTTTACTCTAGTCATGGACATTTAATTGTGAGTATTTTTCCATTTGAAGAAAACTGCAATGAGTACTTTAGTGTATACATCTTTTAGTGTATGATTCAAAAATATTTCTTGTATATATATATTCCCTTAAGTGTGGTTATCAGTCAAAGGGTAAGATCATATTACAGCATCTTGATACGGGTTGGTGAATTATTTCCAATTTGTCCTTTAAAAAATATTTATTGAATGCCTACACTGTGCTAAGTTCTAAATGTTTGAACAATTGGTACTTTGTTCTACAAACAGTGTTTCATCATGACCTTGAAGAACCCTGACAAGATTTAGCATTGTAGTACTCTTTTGAATTTTCCTGTGGCAAATAGTATTTAAGTTTTCTTTTCTCTAATTTCCCTGGATATTATGCATTTTCCCCTAGTGATTTTAGCCACTTGTTTTTAAATTTTTCTGAAGACTACCTTATGAAGGTATTTTAAATATCTTTTGTTTATAGCAATGTAAGCCTGAGAGTTTATGATCCAGTTGATAGTCTACATGATCCAGTGATCAAAAATTAAATAATGATAAAATTCTGATTATAATGCCTTTTAAGTTTAATACTTTAATAACCTCAAAGCACAGACTATTACATTAGCAATGTTTTGAGAATTACTTTAATTCACTGGGAAAATTGCTTATGGTATAATGCTAACAGAAAACAAAACAGGATGTAAATTTTTATATACAATATGATCTTAATATATAATTTTATATGTATATAGTTTTTTATTCATATATACTTATATACCTGGAAAAAATAAACTGAAATATCATCAATAGTTACCTTTGACTCTTGGGAATATGGCTATATGTTATTTTCTACTTCATTTGTTCTTATATTTTCAAAATTTAGTATAATGGATGTATATTCCTTTATTATTATATGAGAGAAGTTGTAGGTTTATAGAAAAATAATATATAAAAGGGAGCATTCCCATAGACCACCCTATTATTACTAATTTGCATTAGTGTGGTACATTTGTTATAATTTATGAAATAACATTTTTATAATTTTACTATTAACTATAGTCTAGCATTTACATTCAGATTCAGTGTTTGGGTTGTACAGTTCCATTTTTTTAAAATTTTTATATACAGCCATTATTGATAATTTTTATATACAGCCTAAAATTTCCTCTTTAAACCACATTCAAATATATAATTTAGTGCTGTTAATTGCATTCACAGTGCTGTACTACCAACTCCACCATCCATTACCAAAACTTTTCCATCATTCCAAAGAACTGTACAATTTAAGATTAGCTCTTAATTCTCTACCCCCACCACTTCCCCAGCGACTTATATTCTAGAATCTGACTCCATGAAGTTGCTTATTCTAATAATTTCATAAAACTGAGATCATACAATCATTTTCCTTTGATTCTGGCTTATTTTCCTTAACATAATATCTTCGAGTTTCACGCATGTTGTCACATGTATCAGAACTTCGTTCCTTTCTGCAGCTGAGTTTTATTCCACTGCATGTGTGTGTGTGTATAACATTCTATTTATCCATGCATTTGTTGGTGGACATTTGGGTTGCTTCCATGTTTTGCCATTGTGAATAATGCTGCTCTGAACATCATTGTGTAAATATTTGTTCAAGCCCTGGATTTCAGTTATTTCGGGTATATGCTGAGAAGTGGGATTGCCATATCATATGGTCATTTGCCACACTGTCTTCTATAGGGGCTGTACCAGTTTACATTCCCCCAATAGTGAATGATTGTTCCTGTATCTCCACATGCTCCCTAACACTTGTAATTTTCCATTTTCTCAATAGTAGTCATTCTAGTAAGTGTGATATAGTATCTCATTGTGATTTTGATTTGCATTTCCTTAATGGCTAATGCTGTTGGGCATCATTTCATGTGCTTTTTGGTAAATTGTATATCATATTTGGATGTCTGCTCAAGTCTTTTGTCCATTTTTAATTGGCCTGTTTGTCTTTGTTTTTTTTTTGGTTTCATTGTAGGAATTGCTTATGTATTCTAGATATTGAACCCTTATCAGACCTAGAATGTCTAAATATTTTCTCCCATTTTATAGGTTGTCATTTTACTTTCATGATAAAGTCATTTGAGGTACACAAATTTTTAATTTTGATGAGATCCCAGTTATCTATTTCTTTTTTGTTGTTGTTGCTTGTGCTTTCTGTGTAAAATCTAAAAATCATTGCCTAAAGCAAGGTCCCAAAGATCTTTCCTATGTTTCTTTCTAGGTCTTTGATCCATCTTGATTGATTTTTGTATATGGTGTGAGGTACAGGACTGCATTCGTTTCTTTTTTTTAACTTTTTTAATTGTATAGTGTCATGGTCAGGTTCATGTGTCAACTTGGGCCAAGTGGTGGTACCTGTTTGTCTGGTTGGGCAATTGCTGGACTGTCTGTTGCAATGAGGACATTTCATAGAATTAGACCATGATCATGTCAGCTGTATCCACAGCTGATTCCATTTATAGTCAGCTGTATATTTGTATAACATACATACAAAGCAAAGAAATAAAAAAGCAATAGTTTTCAAAGCATTCTTCAACAAGTAGTTACAGGAGAGATCCCAGAGCTTGTCATGGGCTGCCATAGGATCCTCTTATATTTTTACTTCTAGCTCCTCAAGAATATAGGAGGCTAGAGGGTTTAAATATTTTTCTATCATCACAATTGACTTTTTTCCCTTCTTTTTTTGTGAAAAATAACATATATACACAAAAAGCTATAAATCTTAAAGCACAGCACCACAATTACTTGTAGTACAAATTTCAGACATTGACATAGATTGCAATTTCACAAATTTAGGTTTTTACTTCTAGCTGCTCTAAAATACCAGAGACTAAAAGAGATATCAATTTAATGATTCAGCATTCATATTCATTTATTAAGTCCTATCTTCTATGTATAATTCCACCATCACCTTTGATCTTTCCATACCTCTCTTTGGGGTTGCTTGGGCTATGACAATTCTAATTTTTTTATTTTGAAAGGGTCTGTCACTAATATGGGGTAGGAAGCTGGAACTATCTGATGTTCTGGAGAGGTTGGTCTAGGTTTCAGGGCTTATCTGGACCAGAGACCCATCTAGAGGGTGTGGGTTTCTGGAAAGTTACTCTAGCGCCTGGAACCCTTGGGGAATTTTTATATTGCCCTAGGTGTTCTTTAGGATTGACTGGAATGTTCCTGGTTGGGGGTTGGCAGGTTATAATAGGTAGCAAGGTTTATCTGAAGCTTGCATAAGAGCAATCTCCAGAGTAGCCTCTCGACACTATTTGAACTCTCTCCACCACTGATACTTTATTAATTACACTTCTTTTTTCCCTTTTGGTCAGGATATAATTGTTCATGCCACGGTGCCAGGTCTGGATTCATCTGTGGGGAGTCATCTCCCATGTTACCAGGGGGACTTTCATCCCTGGATATCATGTCCCACATAGCAAGGAGGGCAATGATTTCATTTGCGGAGTTGAACTTAGAGAGACTGAGCAACATCTGAGCAACAACAGAGGTCCTCCAGAAGTAACTCTTAGGCATGCCTATTGGTAGTCTAAGCTTCTCTGCTACCTACATAAGCTTCACAAGAGTAAGCCTCGTGGCCTATTGATTTCAGTATCCTTAAAGTTTGACACAGTATCAAGGGATTCCTTGATGGTAAGGTTTAATACTTGCATATTCTTTCTCCCCTCCCTCAGGGGATTTTGCCAATACTTTTTGATTATCTGTTTAATGTACTCTAGGATGTTTCCAGGCATTACAATAATCTGTACAGAATTAAAGGATCTCTTTCTTATTTGTGCTTCCTGTGTTTCAGTTATTCAAATAAGCTATATAGATAGGTTGAATTAGGTTATGCAGTACAGAAAATTTCAGTTCCAGACCAAATAAACCTTTCTTCCATTGGTCTCAAAGAGTATGTGTGGTTCTAAAGTATAGACACTGTCTTCCTTATCCTAATGCTCTGAATTAGTTTAACCCCAACCTGTTTGGCTTTGTTCTCATCTCTAAATATCAGGTTATATATATATATATATAGAAAGCCTCTCAAGATCCAGAAATAATAATCACCACTCCAGACTTAATGTGTATGCTCTAAAAGTTTTCAATCTAGGCCCCTGTTTTCTTATAAGCATTTTCTAAAGGTGACAATACATTGTTTTTTGTTTGTTTGTTTCTGGCTTATTTTGTCTCACCAAATGTCCCACAAGTTCATTCACATCGTTGCATGCCTCACGACTTTTTTCATTTCTGTAGCAGCACAAGCTTCGTTCATAAGTATACGCCATCATTTGCCAATCTAATTCTCTGTCACTGCATCTTTCAGCCACCTACTTTCATTGGGCAGCATGTAGAAGGTCCCAAGTCCACAGTCCGTCAACATTCTGAATTTCAGATAATTCATTGTTTCCAAGAGACAGAAAACCAGTAAACACACCCTCGCCGAATAGGAAATCTAAACCTCCTCTTAACTCTTGTCCCTACCCCCATTATTTACCTCTGCTGTTGCTGTGACAGGGCCGATGGTTTCCTTTTGAACATAGCTCATAGCATGCAGTAACACTTTTCTCCCTGTACCCTGGACTTAAACATTCTTTATATATGAATCGTATCTTTGAAGTAATTCTTACAAGAACTCATTCATATTTCTAGTGTCAATCAGTGGGACACGTAGGTCTATACAACCCCTTTCAATCTTGTTCATCTTCAGTGTGGTAATATTACTTCTAGACCCACTAGAAAATCACCTTCACTCCTATCTATTCCCTTACATTGGAGTTCAACCTCATTAGCTAACGGTTCACCCATTTCTAGTTTCTATGTATTTCTAAGTCGCCTAAGTTCTTTATTATAAGCCACTGATTATACCTTTACACTGGTCATAAAAGTGGAATCATACAGTATCTATCCTTCTGTGTCTGGCTTATTTCACTCAGCGTTATGTCCTCAAGGCCTATCTATTTTGTCATGTGCTTTAGAACGTCATTTGACTTACTGCTGCATAATATTCCATCGTATGGATATAGCACATTTTGTTGATCCACTCATCTGTTGATGGGCATTTGTTTTGTTTTGTTTCCATCTTTTGGCAATTGTGAATAATGCTGCTATGAACATCAGTGTGCAAATGTCTGTGTGTGTCATTGCTTTCAGCTCTTCTGGTTATATACCAAGTAGTGCTATTTCTGGGTCATAGAGCAACTCCATATTTAGTTTCCTAAGGAACCACCAAGAAGTCTTCCATAGTGGCTGCACCATTACACATTCCCACCAGCAGTGCATAAGTGTCCCAGTTCCTCCACATCCTCTCCAACATTTATAGTTTCCTGTTTTTTTAATAGCAGTCATTCTTACAGGTGTAAGGTGGTATCTCATTGTAGTCTTGATCTGCATTTCTCTTATAGCCAGTAAAAATGGGCAGCTCTTCCTGTGCTTTTGGGTCATCTGTATTTGTTCTTCAGAAAAATGCCTATTTATATCTTTAGCCCATTTTACAATTGGGTTGTTTGTTTTTTTGTTGTTGAGTTGTATGATGTCTTTGTATATGTAGGAAATCAAACCTTTGTCTGATATGTGATTTCCAAATATTTTCTCCCATTGAGTTGGCTGCTTCTTCACCTTCTTGACAGTCTTTTGAGGTGCAGAAGCATTTGATTTTGAGCAGTTCCCATTTATCTAATTTTTCTTTTGTTGCTTGTGCTTTGGGTGTAAAGTTTAGGAAGCTACCTCCTATTACTAGGTCTTGAAGATGTGTTCCTACATTTTCTTCTAGAAGCTTTACGGTGCTAGCTCTTATAAATAGGTGTTTGATCCACTTTGAGTTAATTTTTGGGCAGGGTGCAAGATAGGTGTCCTCTTTCATTCTTTTGGCTATTGATATCCAGTTCTTCCATGCCAAATTATTTAAAAGACTGTTTTGTCCTAGGTCAGATGATTTTGGAGCCTTGTCAAAAACCAGTTGACCATTTGGTGGTCCATTTCTGCACTCTTGATTCAATTCCATTGGTCAATACGTCTATCTTTGTGCCAGTATCATGCTGTTTTGACCACTGTGGCTTTATAATAGATTTTAAAGTCAGGGAATGTTAATCCTCCTACTTCATTCTTCTTTTTTAGGATGCTTTTAACTATTCAGAGTCTCTTTCCCTTCCAGATGAATTTGGTAGTTAGCTTTTCCAAATCTTCAAAATACATTGTTGGAATTTTTATTGAAACTGTGTTGAATCAATTTGAGTAGAAATGTCATCTTAACTATATTTAGCCTTCCTGTGCATGAACAGGGAATGTCTTTCCACCTATATAGATCTCCTTTAGCAATGTTATGTAGTTTTCTGTGTACAAGTCCTTTATGTCCCTAGTTAAGTTCATTCCTAAGTACTTGATTCCTTTAGTTGCTATTTTGAATGGAGTTTTTTCCTTAACTGACTCCTCAGCTAGGTCATTGCTTATGTATAGAAATGTTAAGGGTTTTTGCACATTAATTTTATATCTGACCACCTTGCTGAATCTATTACACAAGTAACTTTGTTGTAGATTTCTCAGGATCTTCCAAGTATAGTATCATAACCTCTGCAAATAATGAGAGTTTTACATCTTCCTTTCCAATTTGAATGCTGTCCTAGTTTGCTAGCTGCCAGAATGCAATATACCGAAATGGAACGGCTTTTAAAAAGGGAAATTTAATAAGTTGCAAATTAACAGTTTTCAGGCCATGGAAATGTCCCAATTAAAGCAAGTCTATAGAAATGTTCAATCTACAGCATCCAGGGAAAGATACCTTGATTCAAGAAGTCCAATGAAGTTCAGGGTTTCTCTCTTAAGTAGAAGGGCACATGGCAAACATGGTCAGGGTTCCTCTCTCAGCTGGAAGTGTGCATGGCATGGCATCATCTGCTAGCTTTCTCGCCAGCTTCCTGGGAGGCATTTTCCTTTTTCATCTCCAAAACTCACTGGCTGGTGGACTCTCTGCATTGTGGTTCTGCAGCATTCTCTGCTGTGGCTTATCTCATTTGGCTCTGTCATTCTTCTCTGCTCCCTCTGAATCTCTAGCTTTCTCCAAAATGTTTCTTTTTTATAGGATTCCAGTAAACTAAAGAAGACCCACCTGAAAGGGTGGAGACACGTCTCTACCTAATCCAGTTTAACAACCACTCTTGATCGAGTCACATCTCCAGGTAGGCGATCTAATTACAGTTTCAAACATCAGTGCTAAATGGGGATTAGAAGAAATGGCTGCGTTTACAAAATGGGATTAAGATTAAAACATGAATTTTCTAGGGTGCACAAATCCTTTCAAACTGGCTCCAGTGCCTTTTATTTCTTTGTACTGCCTGATTACTCTAGTTAGAGCCTCTAGCACTATGTTGAATAATAGTGGTGACAGTGGGCATCTGTGTCTTGTACTTGATCTTAGGGGGAAGGTTTTCAGTCTGTCTCTATTGAGTATGATGCTGGCTATTGGTTTTTCATATATTCCCTTCATCATATTGAGGTAGTTAACTTTGATTCCTGCATTTTGGAGTGTTTTATCAGAAAAGGATGCTGGATTTTGTTGAATGCTTTTTCAGCATCAATCGAGATGATCATGTGATTTTTCCTTTTCAATTTGTTAACGTGCTGCACTACATTAATTGATTTTCTTGTGTTGAACCATCCCTGCATTCCTGGTATAAACCCTACTTGGTGATAGTGTATAATTCTTTTAATGTGCTGTTGGAGTCAATTTGCTAATATTTTATTGAGAATTTTGGCATCTATGTTCATTAGGGAGATTGACCTGTAGTTTTCCTTTCTTATAGCATCTTTACTGGGTTTTAGTATTAAAATGATATTAGCTTCATAAAATGAGTTAGGTGGAGTTCCTCTTTCCTCAATTTGTTGGAAAAGTTTGGGCAGGATTGGCATTAGTTCCTTATGGAATGTTTCATAAAATTCCCCTGTGAAGCCATCTGGCCCTGGGCTTTGCTTTGTAGGAAGATTTTTGATGAATGATTGAATTACTTTACTTGCGATTGGTTTGTTGAGATCTTCTATTTCTTCCTGAGTTAGGGTAGCTTGTTTGTGTATCTCCAGGAATTTGTCCATTTCATCTAAGTTGTCTAGTTTGTTGGTATATAGTACTTCATAGGATCCTCATATGATCTATTTTTTCAGGGTCTGTGGTAATGCACCCTTTCTCATATCTGATTTTATTTATTTGCATCCTCTCTCTTTTTTCCTTTTTATTGCTAGTGATCCATCAATTTTATTGATTTTCTCAAAGAACCAACTTTTGTTTTATTGATTCTTTCTATTGTTCTTTTGTTCTCCCATTCATTTATCTCTGCTTTAATCTTTGTTATTTCTCTTTTTCTATTTGCTTTGGGGTTAGTTTGCTATTCTTTCTCAAGTTCCTCCAGGTGTGCTATTAAGTCCTCAATTTTTGCTCTTTCTTGTTTTTTAATATAGGCATTTAGGGCAATGAATTTCGCCTAGCCAACCTTTGCTGTATCCCATAAGTTCTGATAAGTTGTATTCTCATTTTCATTCATCTCCAGATAGCTACTGATTTCTCTACCAATTTCTTCTTTGACCCACTGGTTGTTTAAGAGTTATTAATTATTCTCCATATATTTGTGAATGTTCTCATTCTTTGGTGGTTATTGAGATCCAGTTTCATCCCATTGTGATCAGAGAAAGTGCTTTGAATAATTTCAATGTTTTTAAATTTATGAAGACTTGTTTTGTGCCCCAGCATATAATCTATCCTGGAGAATGTTCCATGTGCACTAGAGAAGAATGTATACCCTTGAACTTTGGTGTGCAATGATCTATATATGTCTGTTAGGTCTAACTCATTTATCAAGTTATTTAACTTCTCTATTTCCTTGTTGATCTTCTGTCTGGTTGTCCTATCTATATAGGAGAGTGGTGTATTGAAGTCTCTCACTATTATTGTTGAAACATATTTCACCACTTCAGTTTCACCAATGTCTTTCTCATGTACTTTGGAGCTTCTTGATTGTGAGCATAAACATTTATGATTCTTATCTCTTCTTGGTGAATTGACCCTTTAATTAGTATATAGTGTCCTTCTTTGTCTCTTATGATGTCTTCACATTTAAAGTCTATTTTGTCCAATATTAGTAATAGCTACTCCTGTTTTCTTTTGGTTACAACTTGTGTGGAAAATCATTTTCCTTCCTTTCATTTTCAATCTATATGTATTCTTGTGTCTAAGATGAGTTTCTTGTAAGCTGCATATAGCTGGATTATGTTTCTTAATCCATTCTGCTAATATGTAACTTTTAACTGGTAAGTTTAGTCCATTAATATTCAAAGTTATTACTGAAAAGGCATCTCTTGAATCTACTATCTTATCTTTTTTATTTGTCAGATCTATATATTCTTTTCCCTCTTTCTCTTCATATTCTTTAAATTACTCTTAGTGGTACTCTTCATTCTGTGCCCTCCTCCAGACCTCCCTCTCTTGTTTTTTTTTTTCAGCCGACGAATCTCCTTTTAGCATTTCTTCTAGGGCTGGGTTTTTTTTTTTTTTACATGGGCAGGCACGGGGAATCAAACCCAGGTCCTCTGGCATGCAGGCAAGCATTCTTGCCTGCTGAGCCACCGTGGCCCGCCCGAGGGCTGGTTTCTTGTTAACAAACTCTTTCAGGACTTCTTTGTCTGTGAAAACTTTAATTTCTTCCTCAATTCTGTAGGACAGTTTTTCTGGCTACAGAATTCTTGGCTGGAAGTCTTTCTCTTTCAGGATCTTGAATATATCATACCACTGCCTTCTCACCTCCAGGGTGCTAGTTGAGTAGTCTGAAATCAGTCTTATTTTGTTTCCCTTGTATGTAGTAGATTGTTTTTCTCTTGCTGCTTTCAGGTTTTTCTGCTTCTCTTCAACATTTGACTGACTGATTAGTATGGTCTTGGTGAGGGCCTGTTTGGATTTATTCTGTTTGGAGTTCGTTGGGCTTCTTTGACTTATGTCCTTCATGAAGGTTGGGAAGTTTTCCCCCATTATATCCTAAACTACTCTTACTAGCCTGTTACTCCTCTCTTCTCCTTCTGTGACACCAATTATTCTAATATTTGGGTGCTTTGTTTTGTCTATCATTTCCCTGAGTTCCAATTCAATGTTTTACATCTTTTTAGCCATTTGCTGTTTTGAGTCTTTGAAGTCAATTATCCTGTCCTCTATATCACTTATTCTTTCTTTTGTCTCTTCAGATTTGGTGTTGTGTGCCTCTAGTATGTTTTTGACTTGGTCAACAGAGTCTTTAATCTCTGTGATATCCACTATTTTTCTATTTATTCTTTCAAATTCCTCATTATGCTCTTCTACTGTCTTCTTGATCTCCTTTATGTCATTTGCTATCCCACTTATTTTATTAAGTAGAGTTGTATGAACATCTTTGTTTAGTTCCAATGTCTGTGTCTCCTCTGGTGTTTTAATTTGATCATTAAGCAGGGCTATATCTGTCTGCGTTGTGATATGCTTAGTGATCTTCTGCTGTCTTCATGGCGTCTAGATATCTTGACTGATTTACTTTGAGAGTTGATTTCCTTCAGTTGTCTAAGGGCTTGTGTTTGTGGGATGGTTGTACAGCAGGGAGCAAGGTGGGACACTCAGCATGTGATATGTTACAAGGCAGGTGTGCTGTTTTGAAATGATGTATGTACCCTAGAAAAGCCATGTTTTAATGCTAATCCCATTTTGTAAAGGCTGTCATTTCTTCTAATCCCTATTCAGTATTGTATGTTTGAAACTGTAATTATATCATCTCCCTGGAGGTGTGATTTAATCAATAGTGGTTGTCACGCTGGATTAGGTGGAGGTGTGTCTCCACCCATTTGGGTGCGTCTTGATTTGCTTACTGGAATCCTATAAAAGAGGAAACAGTTTGGAGAAAGAGAGATTCAGAGAGAGCAGAGTTGAATGACATAGCCATTAGAAGCAGAGTCAACCAGCAAGCAGCCTTTGGAGATGAGGAAGGAAAATGCCTCCCTGGAAGCTTCATGCAACAGGAAGCCAGGAGAAGAAGCTAGCAGATGACACCATGTTCACCATGTGCCCCTCCAGATGAGAGAGGAACCCTGACCGTGTTCACCATGTGCCCTTCCACTTGAGAGAGAAACGCTGAACTTCATTGGCCTTCTTGAACCAAGGTATCTTTCTCTGGATGCCTTAGATTGGACATTTCTATAGACTTGTTTTAATTGGGACATTTTCTTGGCCTTAAAACTGTAAACTAGCAACTTATTAAATTCCCCTTTTTAAAAGCCATTCTGTTTCTGATATGTTGCATTCTGGCAGCTAGCAAACTAGAACAGCAGGTATAGGTGCAGATTGGGGATCTTACACTGATGCTTGTGAACGTGGGTGCCCAGCGGCAAGGGAGGATGTAGCTGTGCAGGTGCACTAGTCTAGAGGGTATAACCCTGGTGCACATGGTCTAAGGAACAGGGCCCTTTGAGTACATACATAGAGCTGTGGCAGCAGGTCGGCATTATGCTTTCATGGACCGGGGGCAGATGTGGCTTGGCTATGCAGGTCAGCACTTTGTCAGAGCTGGGAAGTGTGGCTGAGGGCCTGTGCACATGTGTGGGCCTGGAAGTACTGTAAATGGATGCGCTGAGCTCAGGGGGACAGAGTGAGGCTGTGCAACACTATGAGCAGGGGGGCTGGGGTAGCCTCAGTATGGACGTCAGTGCCTGCAGCCTTTATGCGCTGACAACAGCCTGCAGGGGATAGAGGGAGGGAGGCAGTGCTCAGT